>JANDJT010000164.1:13767609-13782999 GCA_024331685.1 Stegophilus panzeri
TCTCTCTCTCTCTCTCTCTCTCTCTCTCTCTCTCTCTCTCTCACTCTCTCTCTCTCTCTCTCTCTCTCTCTCTCTCATTCACTCACTCTCTCTCTCTCTGTCACTCACTCACTCACTCACTCTCTCTGTCACTCTCTCTCTCTCTCTCTCTGTCACTCACTCACTCTCTCTGTCACTCACTCACTCACTCTCTCTCTCTCTCTCTCTCTGTGTCACTCACTCACTCTCTCACTCCCCCATTCACTAACTCACTCACTTTCAGTAAGAGCTTTATCCTGGTCTGGGTCATAGTAGAGCCAGGAGAATTGGGCATGGGGTGGGATTACACGTCATTACATCACAGAGCATGTAGGAGCACTCTATCATATCCGATCCACATCCTGGACAGTAGAGGACACTCGCACGAATACAGGCAGGACTTGAACGGACAATAACCCGAGCTCAGGATCGAACTGGGACTCCGGGACTCTGGAGCTGCTCTAACGCACATCATCCAATTATTCAGCTAATTCACCGCTTTCTGAGTTGACCTGGGTGTGTTAGAGCAGGGAAAACGCTAAAATGTGCAGGACAGGGGGTACTCCAGGACCAGGAACCTGTTCAGAACCTGTGGTCTAGACAGATCAGCCAAATTGTCTCTGTTCAAGTCAGTTTGTTTTATTATTGGCATGGCAGCTACAGCAGATCCAGCATTGCCTGAGCACTGAAATAACAAAGCAATGTTCATACACATGGTAAAACAAACAATTACAATCATTCTCTGTTACCTGTTTGTCTTTCAGGCTCGGGTCATGATGGACAGCGATCTGAGCCCACAGGACCGGAAAGACTTGGACAAATTCATAAAATTTTTCGTCTTGAAGGTCTTTATTACCATTGTTTACTTCCTAACCATGCTGTGCCTAATCTATACCATACCAAAAATTACATTATTGTCAAGAAAAGTTGGGATGAATTATGTGTGTGTGTGTGTGTGTGTGTAAGTAGACAGTGCAGGTGATAGTGCAGGCTCGTCTGGGCGAGAAGATCTGCACTCGCTCCTCCTCTTCCCCCACAGGCTCAGACTGGGTAAACCCTGCACCCTTTCTGACATTGTTGTGGATAGAAACATTTGTCCTGGATGTAATGTGTGTATTTTCTTCACTCAATTTAGTTCACCCTGGCAATTAAAGACATCCCTGAGGTGACCCACGAAGCTAAGAAAGCTCTGGCTGGGCAGCTGCCCAGTGTCGGGCGCTCCATGTGTGTGGAGATTTCCCTGAAAACATCAGAGGTAAATGTGCCTGTAAAAAAACATGGTGCTGTGTTCTCCAGCTGTGAAGTCAGAGATGGTGATTCTTCCTGTCTTGTCTAAAGCATGCTGGAGAAGAAACGGATATGATGTGGGAATTCTGTTCTGACCTTTCTGATGGCGTGAATCTTAACACAGACATATAATAAGATATAATAAGGAGCCAGAGAGAGTTTGTCGTTCAGCTGTCCTCATGCTGTAATGTTCACTTTTGTGTTCATTTGCCAGCCACAGCATAATACACTGTTTTTCAGGATGTACGCTCAATGTCCACTTTATTAGGAACACCAGTACACCTACATATTCATGCCGATATCTAACCAGTCAGTCATGTAGCAGCAGCACAATGCATCAAATCCTGCAGATACAGGTCAAGAGCTTCAGGTAAAGTTCACACCAAACGTCAGAATGAAGAAAACGTGTGATTTCTCTCTCTGACTTTAACTGTGGAAAGGTTGTTAATACTAGACGGGCTGGTGGGAGCATTTCAGAATCTGCTGCTTGCCTGGGATTGCCTGAGACAGCAGTCTCTAGAGATTACACACACACACAAAAAATTTATTTATTTATTTATTTATTTATTTATTTATTTATTTATTTATAAAAGTTGATGTTGAAGACTGGAAAAATACCTTTTTTTTCCCCTCCCCCCTAATCTTCAGCTGTCCAGTTTCGATGACTCCGTGCCCATGCTAGCCTCAGATTCCTGCTCTTGGCTGACAGGACTGGAACCCAATGTGGTTTTCTGCTCTTGTAACCCGTCCACTTCAAGGTTCAGTGTTTTGTGAGTCCTGAGATGCTTTTCTGCTCACTACAGTTGTAAAGAGTGATTATGAGTCACTATATCCTTCCTGCGGGCCTGAACTAATCTGGCTTCTTTTATCAACAGGGCCTTTCCATCTACAGAACTGTCTGTCGTATCTAAAATGACTAGGTTGCTGAATTTCCTCTAGTTAGTCAATACAATAATCCTCAATTTACTGATCAAAATGAAGCCACGAACAAGATAGATGAGAGAAGCAAAAATTCAGTTTATTGTTCAAAAAAACATGAGATCCCCTCGTGAGATGTCCCAAAAGTGATCTGAATCTAAGCACAGATTCAGTGCCCTATTTATAGGTATATCACTTAATGTTTTTTGTTTTGTGCACCAACTCTAGAGACTGGTGTGTGTGTGTGTGTGTGTGTGTGTGTGTGTGTGTGTGTGTGTGTGTGAGTGAGAAAGTTGCAGGAGATCACTAGTTTCTAAAATACTCAAACCAGCCCATCTATGGCTGCCAGGGTTAAAGTCACAGAGATCACACTTTTTCCCCAGTCTGATGTTTGATGTGAACGTTAACTGAAGCTCTTGATCTGTACCTGCATGATTGTATGTATTGTGCAGCTGTCACATGATTGGTTGATTTGGATAACTGCATAAATGTGCTGGTGTAAAGGTGTTCCTAATGAAGTGGACAGTGAGTGTATACGCTGCTACACAATTCTGTACAAAAGTCTTGCAAAGTACTGCTGTAAAGCAAAGGTGAGCAAAGAAAGTCAGTATTTGGCTTGACAACTCTTTGCTTTAAAAAAAACAACAGTAGTGCAGTTTTATAAGGAAATCGGCTGGTGAGGTTTCCTGAGCGCAGTTCTTCTGGAGACTCGGACTGTTGCACTTCCCTTTTTTTTTTTTTTTTTTTTTTTGCAACAAAACCCAGGAGCCTTGATCCAAAATGTCTTCATACTGACTCAATAATTTAGAATTCATAAAACAAGTAATCTATAATCAACTTTATATGAAGCAAAATTAAGCTGCCTAAGACTTTTGCACAGTCCTGTGTATATGAATACGGTCATTTTAATTAGATAAGATGGGATTGTTTACTTCTATCCTCACCCTGGCTTTGTGATTGCAGAGTGATTTGACTTTTGTTGACTGACTCGAATTTTGAGTTTAGTTTTCGCAGCTTTAATGTGACTTAAAATTCAAGTTTTTTTCTTTATTTTGCTTTTCAGCAAGCGTTCGTTTGATGTTTAAAGTGGAAAAATGAACTGATCGGTCCCGAATGTTCTACTTTTACTTTTAGGTCACTGGTCCGTACCTTTTCTCGTCTCTCTGTTCAAAAGCGTGACTCTGATAATGTAATTTTAGTGCAGATGATAGGACTACAATTATTAACAATTATTTTAAAACAATTAATCAATTCATTATTATTCTTTTTTTTTTTTTAATTACTATAATTTTTTTTATTAACCGAGGAATTGAATTCTTTTTAAAATATCGTAAAAACCAACAAAGGTTTTATTTAAGTCTTTTTTTTTTTTTTTTTCTTTTTTTTTTATAAATATATTTTTTTATTTTATTTTGCAGCATTTTAGTCGACTAATACTACTACAGAGCTCTGAACTTGGCTTAATTAAATAACACGTCTCTAACTGCAATATATTACTGACATCTACCTGATAATCTGTCACAGCATGAGAGTGTTATCTAGTGCTTGTGTCATCCAAATGAGACACCTGAACTCACACAAGGTGACAGAATTCCCTTACTTAATGGTTTTGCGCACTTACTTTGCATACACACATCTTATTTGCATTTCAAGCCCTGATTTGTTTAAAAACCAGAAGAATTTGGGGGGTTGGGGGGGAAGGTGAATCGTGGTGAATCACTTTTGGTGTGGAATCGACTCCAAAGCTTTGGGTTTGACTCTTAGTCTTCAATGCCAGGAATCAGTGAATCGATCCTTCTTATGTGATCCGAAATCAGGATGAAGACTTGATGACTAATCCCAAGATATATTAAAACTCGATATTGTCTACAGTGTCCTCCACTAATATTGGCACCCTTGGTAAATATGAGCAAAGAAGGCTGTGAAAACATGTCTTTATTGTTTAACCTTTTGATCTTTTGTTTAAAATAAATTCACAAAAATACTCTGCAATTGTTTGATATCCATGAGTGCAAACAAAACACAGGTTTATCCAAAAAAAAAAAATTGTTAAATATTAAAGGGTGCGATTAATTATTTGCACCTTTTTAGTGAATACTTTGTGCTACCTCCCTTTGCCAAGATAACAGCTCTGAGTCTTCTCCTATAATTCCTGATGAGGTTGAAGAATACATGGTGAGGGATATAAGACCGTTCCCCCATACAGAATCTCTCCAGATTCTTCCAATTTTGAGGTCCACGCTGGTGGACTCTCCTCTTCAGTTCACCCCACAAGTTTTCTATGGGTTTCAAGTCAGGGGACTGGGATGGCCATGGCAGGACCTTAATTTTGTGGTCAGTAAACCATTTTTGTGTTGATTTTGATGTATGTTTTGGATCATTGTCCTGCTGGAAGATCCAACCGCGGCCCATTTGAACCTTTCTTGCAGAGGCAGTCAGGTTTTCATTTAATATCTGTTGATATTTGATAGTCCATGATGCCATGTATCCTAACAATATGTCCAGGTCCTCTGGCAGAAAAACAGTCCCAAAACATTAAAGAGCCACCACCATATTTAACTCTGGGCATGAGGTACTTTTCCATTGGCTATCTCTCTCTTTGTGCGCCAAAACCACCTCTGGTGTTTACTGCCAAAAAGCTCTATTTTGGTTTTATCTGACCATAGAACCCGATCCCTTTTGAAGTTCCTATAGTGTCTGGAAAACTGAAGACGCTCGAGTTTGTTTTTGGATGAGAGTAGAGGCTTTTTTCTTGAAACTCTTTCAAACAACTTGTGGTGATGTAGGTGACTTCGGATTGTAGTTTTAGAGACTTTCCAACCCCAAGACGCAACTAACTTCTGCAATTCTCCAGCTGTGATCCTTGGAGATTATTTGGCCACTCGAACCGTCCTCTTCACAGTGCATTGAGACGATATAGATACACGTCCAATTCCAGGTTGATTCATAACATTTCCAGTTTACTGGAACTTCTTAATTAATGCCCTGATGGTGGAAATGGACATTTTCAATACTTGTTTTATTGTCTTATAGACTTCCCATTTTGTGAAGCTGAACAACCTTTTGCCGCACATCACAGCTATATTCCCATTACCCATTGTTGTGAATGACTAAGGGAATTTGGCCTTTGTGTTGCCTCATATTTATTTCCCTGTGAAACAGGAAGTCATGGTTGAACAATTTCCTGTTCCTAGTCACAAAAAAAAGTAAAATATCAGTGGTAATATACTTGGTAATGGTAAGTAAATATACTTTGTGTTGTGTATATATAAATATATATGTATAAATATACTTTCTCATATGAATTCATATGGGTGTCAATAATAAAGATTTTTTTTTTTTGGATAAACCTGTGTTGTTTTTGCAATTGTTTGATATCCATAAGAGCAGAGTGTATTTTTGAATTTTTTTTTAACAAAACATCAAAAGAGTAAACAATAGACAATTATTCACAGCCTTCTTTGCTCATATTTACCAAGGGTGCCAATATTAGTGGAAGGCAATGTAATATAATCCACAAATCTGTGAAAACGTATTCCATAAATGATAAAAGTGTCAGTAAAAAAATTATAACTTTTTGATGAAAGTTAGGAAAGTAACAGCTCTTAAACATTTGAGTGGAGATTTGTTTGCCTTTGAATACATGCACTTGATAAAAGTTTGAACAGTATTCAGAATATAAAATTCTCACAGCCCCATTATAAACACATTAGGCGTGTTGTTTTTCTCCTGCGATGGAAGAAAAAGATAATCTGTTCTAAAAGCTGCTTTAAAAACAAAATAAAAAAAAGTAATGCATAATCAGTTTATAATCCTATCATCACACACTGAAGCTTTGTATTTCTACTGGAACTTGCGTTAGTTAACAGTCGGCAGCTCCAGTGTTGTGATATTTGTCCTTTATCCCGGCACCTGACTTGGATCTTTCATATCAGTCACACAAATCATTTTTCTACAGCCAATTGCTATGCTGTAGTTATGATTAAAATCACTTTAGGTGCTTTGTGATTAATGATTCCTCTCATTTTCTCTGGAAAGTCCTATGTAGATGTGTGAGTCATAGGTTTAATATACAGGAGCTTTGTTTTATAATGATACAGAAACAAGGTTTCGGTGCGGCTGTTACTTTCCCTTTTCAGGACACTGACGTTTGAGCAGTCTGAAATAGAAAGCGTTTTCTTTCATGAGCAGGGTGGCATTCCTACAAAGGGAATGTGAGAACTATTTCGCAGTATGACATAATTCTCCTCTGCGCAGGGGGATTCAATGGAGCTGGAAACATGGTGCTTGGAGATGAACGAGAAGTGAGTCATTTTCCACTGATCATGTATACAGCTGTATACCACCTGACTTTATAGGTCACGTTATACTCTTCAGTAACTGTACTGAGTGCTGACTGTGAATGAATTCACATTTGATGATTTCAGGTGTGAAAAGGACATTAAAGTCTCCTACACAGTTTATACGCGTCTGTCCCTGCTTCTCAAATCTCTCCTGGCCATCACGAGAGTTACTCCTGCCTACAAACTGTCGCGCAAACAAGGCCACGATTATGTCATCCTGTATAGGTATAACACGTACACACACATCCAACATCCACACCTGACCCCTTTTATATGCTTCTTTAAGCTTGATTTATTTACAGTTGATGACTCCGCATTGATCCGGTCCTTTAATTATTGCCCTTTCATTGGCAGGATATATTTTGGTGATGTACAATTAACAGGACTTGGTGAAGGTAAGACTTTCAGAGCGTTGCAAGGTATGTGATTACATTCTGGATTATTTGGAGTTCAGACTCTCACCTACTCGCACTCGCACTCGCACTCTCACACTTACTCTTACTCTTCTTTACGCTTTTTTTGTACAGGTTTCCAGACAGTACGTGTAGGAGTTGTAGGTACTCCCATAGGAACCCTCACACTCTCCTGTGCATACCGCACCAATCTGGCTCTCATGTCCTCCAGGTACACACCACCTCTGTCTGAATCTACACAAATAATCCAAAAGACAACTAGATTCACTTTCAAAATGTAAACAACATACAAAGAATTCAGATAAGGAAGGAATAAAATGCACGTTATGGCACGTGCTATAAAATGAAAATATGGTGTGATGCAGTGTGAAGCAGAGTTACTGATACCACCCTGAAGTTCATTACTTTTCTTATAACAGCAAGTGTTTCATTCCTCTTGCACCGCAGCAGTTTGCCAACAGTTATATTTTTATTTTTTAAATGAAAAACACGTCATACTTTTGACTCTTTTATAGTTGAATGATGTGGAACATTCAGTATGTTAAAATCCGATATTAACCCGATTAAGACGATACTCTGATTAAGAAACTAGCATGTAAACAACGATTATTGATGACCTTAATCTGATTAAAGTCATACTCGAAGTAAACACAAATCGAATTAAGACGTGTGGAGTATTCCTGTTTTAGTCGCATTATCGACGTGTATTACAGACGTGTACACATCTTAATCACACTATTAACGTCGTGTGGGAGTTTTCACCGCATTTTGCAACAGGACACGTACACACGGCAGTGCTCAACTGTTTGACGGCAAACGAGAGCACGACTGTGTCCGAAACCGCGAACTTACCTACTGTATAGTAGGCGAAAGACATGTATTTCTATATACTATACAGTAGGTAAGTATGTATTTTTGGACGCAGCCCACGGCTTCAAGCACTCGTGTAGCATGATAGACGTACAACATGATAAATAATTAACTGCACTTGAAGCTTTCATAAAATTAAAAATGAAACACCCAAAACTGTATACGGTCCTATAACGAAGACCAACTGTATGTATATACGTGAAATTCTGGAGAGAACGTCGGACGGCATGGTGTGGGGACGTAATGACGTGTGCTGTTAATCTATCTGTGTTCTATAACACGTAAAACAGGAACATGAAAGGAGTATTCTAAAAGTAACTCAACTCACAGTATTGTCTTACTCAGAATAAGGTCAATAATTAGATTATTGCTGTCTGTGTAAACGTAATCATTCACAATATGTTATTTCCAGCTATAAACAGTCATTCCCTCACCAGTCTCTAACGTTTCTCTCTTTTATAATTGAGACTTAGTAAAAATTTAAAAATACCACCCAGTTCTCTGTCCTGTCCGGTGAAGCGTTTCCTATGGTCGAAAACTTAAATGGTACTTAAAAATACTGATACCTGAGACTCCTTCTGTGAATGTTAAATAAACATCATCTTACAGAAAGTGTCAAGGATTGTACATAGTTTTGTTCAATTTCAGTTTATTATTAGTCTTATTGTTGTTGTGTCCACCATGCAAGGTCCTGTGAACGAGGTGTTACTATAGAGAAGTGTTAGAATGAGCACGTTAATGTAAATCTCGCATTTATGTTACAGTCGTACATACTGTCAGAGCTGCTCGATCCCTTCTGGCCAATAAGATTCGCGACTTCAACAGCGCCACGGTATACGTAATCATAATTCGCAAAAATTAAAGGAAAACTCCTGCGTGTTTTTTTTTTTTTGTTTTTTTTAAAGTCTAATCTCTATCCAGGACATCTGTAGTGTATATGCAAAAACTGACAAGAGTTTCAACATGTTCCCCAGTACTGAAAATGGAACATAACGTAAGTCTTGTTGATTCAAAACACACGTAATGAAAATCTGTCTGTCTATAAACATCTGAAACATTATAACGTGACTACAACTATTGCATTTTAATAAGTTCAGGATGAAACAAAGGAAAAACTTCTTACCCTAGCTGTTCTCTTGTAGTCTTATCAAACTTTCATAAAACTCTTGAATACATTAGTTAATTTATTCTTTCATTCCTTTTTAGTAACCGCTTTATCCTGGTTGGGATTGCGGTGGGTTTGGGTATGAGACAGGAATACACACTGAATGTGACACCAGTCCATCACAGGCCACAACACGCGCGCACACACACACACACACACGTTCACACACTCATTCACACCTAGGGGCAGTTTATCTTAGCTAGTCCACCTACCAGCATGTTTTTGGGAGGTGGGAGGAAACCAGAGAACCCAGAGGAAACCCACACACAACTCTGCACAGACACTAAACTCTCAGGGTTGAACCAGGGACTCTGGAGCTGTGAAGCGACAACACTGTCCCTGGGAATACAATAAAAATATAATTCCAGGTACACTACTGGTCAAAGGTTTGTGGACACTCGACTGAAATGTTTCTCATGATCTTAAAAAGCTTTTGATCCTAAGCTGTATGATTTAAATGTTTGAAATTGGTGTTGTAGACAAAATATAATCGTGCCAACATATTCATTTCTTTCATTAGAAAACTAACATTTTATTTACAAATAATATTTGTTTAAACAGATGACTCGGAGTGAAATATTCTGAAAAGCAGCCAATAAGAGTCCAGTGTAGGTGGGAACTCCTTTAATACTGTTTAAAAATCATCTCCGGGAGATTCCTCAAGAAATTGGTCGAGAAAATGCCAAGAATACATTTCTGGAAATTCTAGGCAAAAAGGGCGTCTCCTTTGAAGATGATAAATACAAAATTATTTAGATTTATTTATTCATTTTTTTTTTTATCACAACATAATTCCCTAGTTCCAGTTGTGTTACTCCAGAGTTTTGATAACTTTATTATTATTCTAAAATGTGGAAAATAAAAATGAAGAATGAGTGTGTTTAAAGTTTTTTTTTTTTTTTTTTTTTTTTTTTTTTTTTTTTTTTTTTTTTTGTGATATCCTCGTGAAACCAAACCCACACATATAGTGATTAGCAAAGCTGCCTCACAGCTTGTCGTTCCCCGGGTCAATCCTGAGCTTACTGACAGTTACTGTCTGTGTGGAGTTTTGCATGTTCTCCCTGAGTCCATTTGGGTTTTCTCTTAAAAAAAAAAAAACATGCATGGAGGTGGATTGCTACTCTTAATTGCACCTAGGTGTGAATGTGTGTGTGAATGTGTGTGTCACTGCGATGGACTGCCGTCCCATCCAACGTGTAGTTCTGCCTTGTGCCCAGTGTTCCCAGGATAGACTCAGGCTCCAGCTCCACTCTGACCAGGATAAAGCGGGTATTAAAAGCTGAATGAGTGTCTGAAAGGATGGGGCATGCGGCTTTTCAACCCAATGGACAAATACCCATGACTGAAATTAATTAGTTCTACAAAACAAGTTAGAATAAACATTCCTTAACTGACCTTAGATTATCATTATAAGTGAGTTTGAGTAAACTTTTTTTTTTTTTTTTTTTTTCCTGTATCCCCCCTCCACACACACTCCTGATACATGGTCCTCCTGGTACATAGAGGTTAGGATGAAAACTGATACAGTATTAGTTACTACTCGGATTTTACGAGTCTCAGCTTTTCACCGCAATAATGTCTGCTCGTGACGCTAATCCTGTTTGTGTATTTAGTGTATACTGTGTAGACATCCTTACATGCACTTCTATTTCAAAAAATACATTCTCCAAGGGTTCTCTGGATGGTTAATGGTTCTAGCTGTCTAAATGGGTTCTACTTGTAATCTTTTTATGAGTAGAAACTGAGTATTTATCCTTTTATTTCTAAGAGTGCTGTCTGTTTTGTCCTGTGTATGCAAACAGTGTTGTGATGTTCTTAGAGGCACAGAATTTTTGCTTCACAGTAAATTGATCAAATGACGATCAAGTGAATTGACTTGTGTTGGGATCGCAGGCAGTTTGAGAGGACGGGCCCCATCATGGGGATCATCATAGACCACTTCGTGGAGCGTCCACTCGGGAACACGGCCCTCATGCACCCCTGCAACTACAGGTGCTCGTCTGTTTATATTACAATTCTGTAGGACTGGCTCGGATGCGTGTTAGTTTGGACGGTGCAAAACTTTTTTTTTTTTTTTTTTTTTTTTTTTTTTTTTTTTTGGGTTACTGTGGTTAACTTAGTTTGACATGTAGCATATAGTTAAAGCAATAGCCATGGAGAAGCTTCATTTATTATCTTTTGTTTTGTTTATCTAGACTTATCATGTCATGCTTTCTTTCACGATTTTCTTATGCACAAATTTGTGTAAATACAAACGAGTCAACATTTCTCTCACTCTCAGAGCTCCAGGTGAGGAAGAGGGAGGGGTTTATGCTGGAGTGGAGGATTCACAGGAAGTGTGTACCACCTCCTTTTCCACTTCTCCACCTTCTCAGGTAGACAGACACATAAAACATTTCCTTGTAGTGTGTTCAGCTCCTCATTCAACACTGTCACAGATGAACATTCTCACATACGCACAGGAATAAAACTGCACGTTTATGTAAGAATTTAACAGGAGTAATTCTGGGGAAATTATCAGGAGGCGAGTGTGTGAATTTAAGCGGATACTTTAGTGGGTAAAAGGTGCACTGGCACATTTTGAGACGACTTCGAGAAGCATTAGTGAAAAAGAAGACGCAGTTGTTAATCCGACTCGAAGTGTTTGAAATGTACCTTCCACCAAAGCTACACGAATTCTGAATATTAGTGTTTGTAAGGCTTCTGAGGGCAGTTCCACTTCACACTATCCAATACTGAACGTGTCTCTGTCCCTCATTCTCAGTGTCTCCGTGCATCTTGTACAACCCCAATTCCAAAAAAGTTGGGACGCTGTGTAACATGTAAATGCAATGCAATGATTTGCAAATCTCATAAACTCATATGATATTCACAATAGAACATAGAAAACATATCAAATGTTTAAACTGAGGAAATGTACCTTTTTAAGGAAAAAAAGTCATTTTGAATTTGATGATCGCAACACTAAAAAAAAAAAAAGTTGGGACGGGGCAACAAAAGGCAGGAAAAGTAAGTTACTAAAAAGAAACACCTGGATATGGAATTGGCAGCTTGCACATCTGGAAAGGCAACATCAATGCTGAAAGGTATATACATATATAATGTATATACCTTTCAGCATTGATGTTGCCTTTCCAGATGTGCAAGGTTTTAGAGCAACATCTGCTTCCTTCCAGATTCCATCCAATCTTTACTTCTGTAAGACGCTGCCTCTATAAGATACTCTTTTTATACCCAATCATATTACTGACCTGTTACCAATTAACCTTCAGCTGTTTCTTTTTAATAAAATGTACTTCCAACCTTTTGTTGTCCCCGTCCCAACTTTTTTGAGCCGTGTTGCGGCCATCAAATTAAAAATTGCCTTATTTTTTCCTTAAAATGGTCCATTTACTCGGTTTAAACATTTAATATGTTTAAGATTTACAAATCATTGAATTCTGTTTGTATTTACATTTTACACAGCTTCCCAACTTTTTTGGAATTGGGGCTGTAGATAAAAAAAAAAAAAAAAAAAAAAAAAAAATCATATAATTTCACCAATTCACCTTTGAACAAATTCAATCTTCATCTCCTGATCTCTTCTTCAGTGTGTTTTTCTTTCTCCTCATCCTGTTAGTGTGGCGTGTTTTCATTTCTCTTGTTGCTCCCTCTTTCTCCTCTTTTCCTTCGTGTGTGTGTGTGTGTGTGTGTGTGTGTGTGTGTATGCGCGTAGTGTCCATGTACTGTAAGTCAGGCACATAGTAAAACTCCTAAACCTTCTCTGATGGCCACTCTGAAGGTCCCCGTGATGGGGTTGGGCTTCTCACAGCAAGTGAGTCCATGAGCGTGTGTGTGTGTGTGTGTGAGAATGTGTAGGGTTAACATAAACAAGAAATGTCGCCTCCAAAACTAACTGATTATTAAAAGCAGCTATGAATTAATTTTCCGACACTTGCAACACTTTCCTCTAATTGAATCCCAGTTTAGTGTGAAAAATGGCAGCTGGAAGCTTAAATTCACGACTGACTCTTGAGCTATAACAAACTGAAAATTACACACCCATAGAAACAGAAGCCTGCGCTAACATCCTCTGATCGTTACACAGATAAAATAAACCTCAGTGGTCTGTTTTCTCTTTCCAGTCTATCACAGATCTGTTTCTAGCAGTGCTGCCATTAGGTTCAGCGTGTTCTATATTGCAGGCTAGTTTCTTGGGGGTGGGATGGAGGATAAACTGCAGGACAGATAAGCAGATGTTATTGTGTGCACTTTCTTTTACATGTGTTTTGATACATGTAGTAACCACTATGCCGTAATGGTGGAGACCCAGAACTCAAGGGAGATGAACTTTTTAGAGTTTGATTTGGTTTCATTTTTATGTCTCATATTCAATTATTTGCACATTTATAATTGTCTCTAAGTATCCATTGAAGTAATATCTTAAAGAGCAACTCCAGCAGGGGGCGTAGTCTAATATCAAACCTGCTGACTGCCCTGGTGTAGAGGGGGTTCACCTACAGACAGAATTATATTTATTCACCAGTAGAAGCTACACCTATAGAGGTGCAACTGGCACCATTTTTATTCAATTTTAACTTTAATAAGCTGCTTTGCGCTCATTATGCTTATTTTTTCAAGCTAATAAACTTTTTATTTGATCATTTGCAGTGCTGATGCATGTTTATAGTAATCTGATGCTCTAATACAGACAACTTGCATGATTGATTTACTTTTTAATGGTGTCCCAGTCAGTTTGAACTGAAAAGCTTTACCTGCAAAATAATTGAAGATTAAGGATCCATTTCTTAATCTGTGTTGGGATCAGACTTTAGCTGATGTAAGGAGTTTTAGTTGATAATCAATGCTGAAGCATAATACTGGGTTGGACATAGAGGTGATGACTCGTGTCAAAGCGCTGAATAAAATGCACGTAACAGAATATTACTGTTTTTAAAGTCAGAAAATCTGAATTAAAGATGATTTAATGAGTTTTTATTTTTCACATATACATAAGCACAGTGAAATTCTTTTCTCTTTGCATACCCCAGCATGTTAGGAAGTTGGGGTCAGAGCACAGGGTCAGCCATGATACAGCGCCCCTGGAGCAGAGAGGGTTAAGGGTCCAACAGTGGCAGCTTGGCAGTGCTGGGGCTTGAACCCCCGACCTTCTGATCAGTAACCCAGAGCCTTAACCACCAAGCCCCCACTGCCCCCTTTATTTATTTGTTTATTTATTTATTTATTATTAAATGCCGTTTAAGATCTTATTTTTGTCATATATTCCATGAAATTAGCTGGAGTTTCTCTTTTATTTATGTACTACATTAGGTATCCAGGTACGGACAGACATGTTAGACTGTTCACATCTTAATACAAGTGCAAGTCAAAAATACTCACAAACCTCCTTGTGGTTAATTTTCCCCTCTCCTATTTGCCCTGATAACCTAACACTAATGTTTACCCTCTCGCACCTTCTCTCTACTCTTCACTCTGCATGTGTTTCAGATCTCTCACTTCCCGTGTGTGCGTTCTGCTCATTCAGATATTTTGTTTCACAGTATGAAAATGGAAACTGAAAAATGACTGATTTCTTTCTCTTTTTTTTGTTTTAGAAAATTGGAAATCCTGAATTAATTTGTTTTCCAGTTTCTGGTATGATGTATAACACTGGAGATTGTGAACTAGCGTAGTATTTTGCACCTCTTGTTAATAAGGATGTGAAATGGAAATTGATTTAATTGCTTAAAAAAAGGATCCGTATTCATTGTAACTCATTTAGTCTAATACAGTTTGGTTTTCATGAGGTCATATTTAATTAACAGTGCCTTTATTATGCCAAATCTCAAAATTCTGACCATCACAGTAATAGGATACTCTGCTCTCTGGGGCATGAACTCCGTTTGGAATAAGAAGCATGATGTTAATTTCTGTTGAACATGAATTACTGGATGCTCGAACTGATCTGGTGTTTCTCATGATTCAGATTAATGTTAGTATTCATCAATCCCAAACTTGTTTGATCTTAATTATAAAGGGTTGCACGTTTTCATTCCAGCTCGACAAAAGCCACACGTCACACAACTCATGAGTCGTTTGGAGATAAATTGATTAAGCAGGTGGAATCAGTTGTGGCTTCTGATTGGATGGCATGAAACCTGCAGTAATGTAGTCACTTGTGTATAGGCTTGGACTCGCCTGATCACGCCTCAGAGTAACGCTGAGAGTGATGCAATTTTGGTCCTACTTATACACACGAGTAAAAGTGATGACACATTATGAGTAACTTGTATGGGCAAAGAGATCGTGAGTCATCCTGATTTCTTCTGTTTTTGTGTATATTTCATACTAAATTGTTTCAGAAATTAAAACAAAATCTAACATAAAAACAAAGGCA
>JANDJT010000164.1:13783903-13793992 GCA_024331685.1 Stegophilus panzeri
CTACCAGAAAATCCTAAAGGAGAATGTCCGGTCTTCAGTCCGTAATTTGAAACTCAAGCGCAACTGGATTATGCAGCGAGACAATGATCCAAAGCATAGGAGTAAATCCTAGTCCTAGAAGTAAGTGAAAGACTGATCTCCAGTTTTCGAAGCGTTTGATTGCAGTTATTGCTGCGAAAGGTGGCACAACCAGATTAAAATTTTAAGGGGGCAATTTGTTTTTCACAATGGTGTTAGGCATTGGACAACTTTTTTTTTTGCTTCAATAAAAAAATAATAAATAAAAACTGTATTGTATGTTTTACTCAGATTTCATTTGTTACAGCCAGAGCACTGATGGTGTGAGGACCCTATTGTATCTGCTTCGTTTATTATCCTTCTGCATTCTTTTCTGAAATGAATCACATTTTTGAGGTCCTAAACGTATTTGTAAACTCACAAAACTTTGCATGTGCGTCAGAAGTGGCAAAAATTGACCTCTGATACAGGTTTTGGAATTAGTGTGGCAAAATGGCTTGATAGCGGCACCTACAAAATTTCAACGATGTGCAAGGCACTACGTTTCACCTACACATACGAAAATAGGTAGGCATGTGTAACATGCCAATATGTACAAAAATGTCTTTTAGGGCCATGTCCTAAACCAAACAGGAAGTCAGCCATTTTGATTTTGCTTAGATTTTGCCATTTCCAGGCCTTGTACTCCTCCTGGAGACTTCATCCGATCATATTCGGTCAGTCTCCTCTAAAGGTCTTGGCAATGCTATATTGCTAAGCTTTTGAGTTTTTGCTGCATGGGGTGGCTGTGGCGGTCTCACAAATTTCAATGTTTCGCCATGAAACAGGAAGTTGTTATAACTCATACATACAATGTCCAATCTGCTCCAAACTTCACGTTTGATAAGAGTCCTGGCCTGAATACATTTACATGTCAATATTCAGTTATAGTCATAGCGCCACCTACTGGCAACAAGAAATTACATGTTTTACATTGTGATACACTCCTAACAACATATAAGTGCTAAGAAGTGCTAAAAAAAAAAAAAAAATGGAGTGGTGTTCCCCTGGCAGAGCAGCCCCAACGTGCACCAGGGTGAGTGGGCTCGTCCATCTCTGCTTGCAGCTTTAATTTTATGTTTTATTTCGTTTGAAGATCTAAAACTATTTAGTATTTCGATATATGATTTCCATTTCCTATTGTGAAACAAAATCAAATGGCCAGAAGAGATCAATCTGTTACTATTCTGTTTGCACAGATTGGACTTTTGCCATTTTTATGGTCTTAATTTTTTTTATTCAAAATGTATTTAATATTTAGCTGTATTTTCAAATACGAAGTATAATAAAAGTGTAAATTAATTAATGAGCATTCAGGTTTAACCGAGTAATGTGTGTCTCTCTCTCTCTCTCTCTCTCTCTCTCTCTCTCCCTTGCTTTTGCTTTCTTTCAGCTTTGCACTTCTCGTCTGTCATATCAGACTCCTCTCCTCGGGCCAGTAGATTTGTGCCATCCTACTAACTGCACTGCTGCTGCCCATCCACACCAGGTACCACAGTAGCGCGCACACACACACACACACACACACACACACCCCACCACACACACACCCACACATAAGCAGGTCACACAGTGTTCTTGTTTATTTCACACACATTTAATAGTCAACTAGAACAGTCACAGTAAAATTCTTGCATTAGTGTTTGTTTGACTGGTCATTTGCTTAATAAACTTAAATCAGCTGAAACAAAAATTGCTTTATGAGAACTAGTTTTTAAATTTCTTCATCTATAATGGTGAGGAAAATGGGAGTGTGAGGAAAATGGGAGAATATTATCCACATGCTAAAACCTCTTATGAAGTTGAACCCTATATGAAATGATCTATTTGTTATGGATGGGAGATAAAAATCCCACAACACATGCTATTGTTGATGACAGAAACCTCAAGCAAGCCAGACTATTATTACTTGCTAGAGTGTCTGGTACTTTTTTCTCAACATATGTGGTGAATCATTTACTTTCAATTTGACTGCAATTTTTACTCATCATTAACTGATTCAAACAAAACTCTATGCACTGTAAAGACTGGATTCCGTGTCCCTGTATTAGTCCAATGACTAGATCGCACTCCAAAAACATCGTGTTGCAGAGTTCAAAAGTTTGTTTTTTTTCCCTACTGGTATGATGCATGAAAGTTATAAGAACCGGTCTGATTGTGACCTTCAAGATTCTGAAGTTTGTAGCCAGAAAAGTGTACAAAAGATATCAGATGGCCTGTGAGTGGAACATCTGGGGTTCAGGTATAACCAAAGTGAGTATGACACTTGTAGATTATCTCTACAGATTGCTGTTCCGGGGAAAGAAGGTGGAGTCCCGCAGGTGCTGGTTCAGCCCAGTCATGGCACTCAGGCAGACCACGGGCGTGTCCCGTCCTGCCCCTCAGCAGACACGCCCCACCCTCCACCCTCCAACTGCAGCAGGTAAAGGCATTTTACATGACTGTTTTGAGCTAGTCCTTTCTTTGAAATATTTTCTGTAATAGATATTTAATTGTATAAAGTAATATAGTAATTTACTATGTTTATTTAATTTAATATGCAGCCAAATGTAATGGCTGTTGGAATAGGTATTTTCAGTGTGTTTTTGTGTGTGTGTGTGTGTGTGTGTGTGTGTGTGTATAGTGGCGATACAGATGTGTTGTCGAGAAGCGAAGGGAAGAGTGTGTCCCCTTCAGATGCCCCCGAGACAACCTTCACCAGGAAAGTGGGAGCCTTCGTCAACAAACCCACCACACAGGTGAGAACACAGCTGCACAAATAATTCAGAAATCACGTGGGGAGATTGCATAAACCGCCTGCTTTGTGATTTGTGTAGGTGACCACTGCCAGTCTGGATCTGCCGTTTGCTGCATTTGCTCCCAGAGGTTATGACCTGGAGGAGAACGACCCAATGGTACAAACACGATGTGAACAAACGCACTAATGCACACACAGACTTGGCCATGTGATCGGCAGTCAGTCATCACCTCTAACTGATTTAAAACTAAACATCAAAGCATTGGTTCTCCATCTGGAGCAGGAAAGATGGCATAATGCTGCCTCATCTCTTATTCTTGTTTATATTACTATTATTTAAGACAAATCTAAGATGTTTTTGATGGTTTAAGATCAATGTTTTCAACCAAATCAGAGTGTTTCTATAGTTGCAAAAAAATTATTCAACCCCCATTGCAAATCAGGTTTATTGTAGAAATTTAGACTTTCAGCTGTTTGTAATGAACAAATCAAACAAAAGCAACTGAAATAGTTCAACACAACAAATGCTTCAAGTGGTTTCCCCCAAATTCAACTGAAAATGCAACTTATAATGATCTCTCCAGTTTCAAAATTATTCAACCCCTTCACGGTACGTATCTTTAGTACTCAGTAGAGCACCTTTTTGCTGTTATGACCTGCTGCAAACGAGATGCATAGCCAGACACCAGCTTCTGGGAGCGTTCCTGAGGAATCTTATCCCATTCCTCATGATGAATGGCCTCCAGTTCAGTAATATTCTTGGGTTTGCATGCTTCAACTGCCTTCAAATCCCACCAGAGATTTTCTATGGGGTTCAAGTCAGGTGACTGTGATGGCCCTGTAGAATCTTCCAGGACTACTTCTGCAACCAAGCCTTGGTGGAATTTAAGGTATGCTTGGGATCACTGTCCTGTTGGAAGGTCCAATGATGCCCAAACTTCAGCAGCTTCCTCACAGACGCCATGACGTTTTCTCCGATACAACTTTTCACGATAGCTTCCTTTTTTTGCCCCGGCCAGGTATTTCAATAATTTTCTGCCCCTAGCCAGATCAGATATTTCACGTGTTCCAGCTCAGGCACACCTGGTGCAACTAATGAAGCCCTTGATTAGTTGTGCTGGAGACAACACCTGTTTTGCATATCTGTGCTGTTGTGAGGGATTCTGTTCAGGGGGTTGAATAATTTTGAAACTGGAGAAGTCATTAAAAGTTGCATTTTCAGTTGAATTTGGGGGAAACCACTTGAAGTATTCGTTGTGTTGAACTATTTCAGTTGCTTTTTGTTTGATTTGTTCATTTCAAACACCTGAAAGTCTGTACATTTGAAACCTGATTTGCAATGGGGGTTGAATAATTTTGATTGCAAATATATATATATACATACACAGGTTGGCGGTACTTCCGGATGGATAACTCGCATCAACAGACAGCGTAGCATAGTTTTAAAGTTTGAAGTAGTGATAAGAGACTGAATGAAAACATTGTTGATATAACAGTGAAATCGTCCTGTCTTTGGGGCTGTGGTGTGCACTGTACTCCAGTACACAGCGGATTAGGTTTAAATTCATACAGTTTTTGCCAGCTTTGTGTGATATCTTGTTGACTCTGCTCTATCAGCCTGATCCTTCAGAAAACCGATCTGTTAAATTTGAGTCCATCTCCATTAAACTAATAAGTGTGTGTGTGTGTGTGTGTGTGTGTGTGTGTGTGTTCAGGTACAGCCACCAGCATCACCCACCCCCTCCTCTCCATTACAAGACAGTCTTCACTCACAGAGCTCCAGCCAGAGTGGAGGCCAAGCACAAGACGATTTTGTCATGGTTGATTTTGTAAGTAACTCACTTTAGGAAAAAAAACCTCCACACATGAGATGTATTACTAACACTTAGGTAGAAATACATGTCTTGTAGAAATACATTTAGATTTACAAAAGACTTAAAGCCTGTACTGTATTCTAAACACAGTCATGGTCTCTCTCCTCGAGGGTGATATTACTCCAGATGTAGTCCTTAATTCCCCATGTATTTTTAAATATACTTAAAAAAAATATATAGACTTTGTGAACACCCTTCATGAGCTAATGCAAAGGTAAGTTGATGTTTGGTCCAGGAGGCATTGGTAAATGATTTATTGATTTATTGATTGATTTTATTTAAAAAAAAAAAAAACAACTAAAAAAAACAAACAATTGGAAGTACAAAGACACCGATCATCCTGCTCAAAAGTTTACATCTCCCTGGCTCTTAATGTACTGTGTCACCTTCTTGAGAATCAGTGAATGTTTGCACCTTTTGTAATAGTCGTGTACGAGTCCCTCAGTTGTCCTCAGTCTAAAAGATGGATCGCGACATCATATAGCTGCTGTTGGAAAGGGGTCAAATATGCAGAAGATTCTGGAAAAGCAAAGAATGTGCAGGACCTGGAGGATTTTTCTGAAGAACAGTGGGCAGTTTAACTGCTCAGGACAAACAAGGGACTCATGAACAACTCTCACAAAACATAAACACAGTCACTGATCATCCAGGTAACAACACACAGTATTAACAATCAAGGGTGTGTAAACTTTTGAACGGGGTAATGTTTATAAATTCAGCTATAATCTTGTCTTGTGGACTATATGTAAACATCTATTATGTGAAATATCTTATTCAGGACAGGACTAAATAAACAACAACATGGGATTTTTATGATCCTCTTATTTTGTTAATACACACACACACACATACATATATATATATACACACACACACAAACATACACACACATTATAGGTAATTTATTTCTCATTTAAATCTCAATAAAAAGACAAAACAAAGTATATTTTTATAGCACTTATATGTTGCATTTATTTAGGAAAAATCAAATGTTAATAATTATATGAGTAAGTTTTAGGTCGCCATATGATATCGACTACTCGATTATTAATTGAAATAAACAGTGAACTAATCGATTATCAGAATAATTGATAGTGACAGCCCTAGCTTAGAGAACACCCCAGCTCATGAAACTTTCAGCAACCTTCTCAGGAGAGGATGATAACGGCTACTGCGCTGTTCGATTTAACTCTTCAGTGAGAATTACACCTTTTCCCACCTCCGTGCCTTTGAGTTACACAGTGGGGCAAAACATAAACGCCTCCATGTTCGTCATTTATTACCAACAATACAGCCAGCGAATGTTAATGATATGCGTGATGTTTATTTACCTCAAACTGTGTAGTCAGTGTTACAGATTTAACAAGAAGAACTAGATATAAACGCTGCCGATGTTCTGGTTAGACCTTCCGGTTAATAACAAGTTATGTCTCATGTACCCTTAAAAAATATTTCGAACAGGGTGGGAGCTGTTGAAGAAGAACTATTTCAGACATTTGACCTTGTTGTGACCTTGATCCTGTTTGGATAAAAATCGAATCAGTTCATCTGCTGATTATAATATATAATGATAATTCTGTATAAATCCTACAAACATTCGATCACTCGTTCTTGAGGATATTGGACATACTGATGGCAAAAATGGTAGATTTGGACATCGAATTCATCTCTGGGATTCTGAGTAGAGTTGAAGGGGTTATTTTGGGTTTTTTTGCCTAGTCAGAGGCTGGAAACTCAGAGAGTTACAAGCTTTAGTCCACTGCAGCATTAGGCTACACATCCATCTCTCCCTGGGAATGAATATAAATGTTCGATTCCCTTAGTCTGTATTAATGCACTAAACTGGCTAACTAGCTGTTCATATGTTGTTACATTCTGTTAGCTAACACTTTTACCCTGGTCAGTTAGGTCTCCAGCTACTACATGGATCTGTCCATCCCGAACCCATATGAGTAACACTGTCCACTGTTATGACAAATCATCAAAACAAAAACATCAAGAACGACTTCCTTCCTCAGACTAGACAAATACCTGGCTCTCTGATATCAATATCATAAAAGACATCAGTACGCTTTTCTGTAAACATCCCGAGCATCATCAGAAGCTTTAACGCAGACTAACTGCCTTGGCAGAGTCACAATAACAACTAGACATTACAGAGGTATTTTTATAGAACAGATTGATTTAACTCCTAAACTGTTAAACACTTTCATTTCACACACAGTCATAATTCAGATCTTATTAAAATCTCCATCAAAATCTCCATCGCCCACTTTTAGTGTTATCTGTTATACAATTGTGTGCAAAAGTTTGCACCCCCTTCTTTCTAGAAGACAAAAGAAAAGTCCTCTGTTTTATTAAACTGTGAGTGTATACATGACAACAGTCCAAACCATCAGGCAAAGTCAACAGATAAAAGACAAGAGAAGCCAGCCGTGGGTCCAGATTTACAATCCTCTCTCTCGTGACTCATATTTGTCCTATTAGTTTCCCCCGAAAGATTCGTATCCGAATCTGAACTGAATAATAACAGAATAATAAGCTGGGACGTTAAAAGGGGTTAACAAGGCAGCAGTGGCCATCTGGTAGATTTACAGCAGGTTTTACAAGAAGAATGGGCAAAGACTGAACATGCGATCATGCAGCTATAACACAGATGCCAAGAAGAAACGCTTCGAGTTATAATACGTGGATATATTCGATAATATTTCAATCAGATTCTAAAATGCAAACTACTGACCTTATATCATATCATTTTTCACTATTAAAGTCCACCTATTATGCGTTTTCCCTGCATGTAGTGTGTTATAATAGCTGTTTGTGAATGTAAAAAGTCTGCAAAGTTTAAAAAATCAAAGCGCATGACAGAGTTATTGACTCCCAAAAGAAGGCACCAATTCTGAACAGCTGAATCGAGTCGTTAGTGATTCCAGACTTACTTCCTGTACTAACCTACGTAGGTTTGTAACAAAAAGCCCCGCCTCTGGTCTTCATCAGCTGCTCGCTGCCAGCGATCGACCAATCACTACAGACTGGGACATCTGACCAATCAGAGAAGAGTATGCTCTCTGAAGGGAGGAGTTTAGCATGAATCCTTTAGAACGAATCATTTAATGAGTCGTTTTTGACACTGCTGGGGAAAAAGGTAATGCTGCAATTTAAATTGTAAGGACGTTAAAGTGTTGTTTTTTTTTTTTACCTTGGATGAATGTAAATCTATTGTACGAGACCTTTAAAACAAAATTCAGCACATTTCAAAACCATAATAGGTGCGCTTTAACGTCGTAACCTAGACTAATCCTTTCCTTTCCGCTGACCACGATGACAATTTTCTGTCTTCTTCATGTTGTCCAAAAGCAGCCACGCACTGTAAATACCCATCGGTAGTAATACTACTACTGCGATGAGTAAATGTGTATAAATAAACCTGAAATCCACGTCATCACGTCAGCTTCGCCCCTGCGTCACCGACACGTCATACCCACACTTCTCTAATCTAACACAGGCTGGAATTAAATCCTTAGCTTCTACAGGAACATGCTACATGGGAATGAGCAGGCCTGCTTTACACAACACCGTTGTTCTGAACAGAAATAAGGACTGAACAGGGAGGAGGTCAGAATAAAACAAAAGGCACCTGAAAGCAGGATGAAGGTTAGTAATGAAAGTGATACAAAGCAGAGAAATTCAGAAAGCAGAGGTTTCACCTGCCGAGGTTGCCAGATTGGGTTTATATCACTTCCAGGCCAGTTCACTCCAGCTTCCTCATTCACTACCCTCAACTGTAACTAAACTACAGGCTAACGGACTACAGTACTGTAGAGCTATTTATTCCCAGCCAAAGGTGATTACAGGAACTGCATGTGGGCGGAAATGCTTCCAATCTGGCAACACGCAGCACCTCCGACCACTTTCCACTACGATGCAATCCGAGCTCGGCGCACTTGCTGTGGGTCAGGCCTTCAGCACTACCGGCTTCCAAAATACAGCCAGAAACCTCCTCCAGAGCCTCTTCTACCTCACCAAAGCCCATCCAGGCCTCATTCACACGCTATTAAGTTGTTAGAAATCATCTGGAGAAACTTGATGTCCGTTTAGCCTCGCTGACATTACATCCATGCAGTATAAAGACTCGGATGGTGAACCTGGATGCTAGTGTGTTATAAGCGTTTATAACGGCTTTGTGTTGCTAATGAAAGAACGCAAAGTAGACTCGAAATGCTGGGAGACACACAGGCTCTCAGCACGTATAGTCCACACGGTTATCATGTTGTTATATTCGCAGCAGTTTATTTTTGTGCTAAAATTCATTTTAATTTGTTAGAAGAGCTGTAAGTTGGTGTGCCCCCCCTACTCCTCCTCTTCTCCAACCCCCCCCTCCCGGTATCCGTCCAATAGCTCTCCACTCTCGGCCAACTCCTAGAATAAGCAGAAACGAACAAAACCCGAGGCTCTCCATCGAATTACAGTTTCAGGGGGGAAAAACGTCCATTTTTTGTTGAGAAAAAAAAGTGCGGTGTGTTGAAATCCGTCGACAGTAAAAGTTGCGGTTGTAATGTGAGAATGTGGAGGTGCACTCACCCTCGTACTCACTCCGCCACCAGTCAGTCAGTCAGTCAGCCCTGCTGCTCCTCACACACGCTAATGATTTAAATAAATATTTACTCTCAGCCCGATATTCAGCACCGGATCCCGTCCCGTGTGTGACTTTATTCCTTTTCATACGCTACAGTCTTCATAGTGTGGGATAACGCATTCCTTATCGGACGAGTTGAATTTCTTTCCTTACAAAAACCTATGAAAAGCAGAGAAACTGCCATACAAAACAAGAACTCTTCTTCAATCTCATTCAGCCGGGCCTGCGAACACCACGTATCACTACGCGCGGGAAGCCAGCTAGAGAATGGGACAGTGAAAGGATGCAGAATAAAGGACAAATTGTCCCGAATCGTCCTCTGACTTGTTCGTTAGCACGGAAAGCAGTCTTCTGGTGTTATAGTTTGCGACGAAAACGGCTGCATAGCAAAGGAAAGATTAGTTTGAAAAAGAGGACTATTTTATGTGACGGTGCGGCGAATTTATTTCACTTTGCCTAAGGAACGGGGGTAGTGCGCCTCCATTGCCTAGGGAAAAGAACCCGGATGTAAACTCGGTGAAACTGAAGTTAGACGGTGCACGTGAACGCGCGGATTGACCAATCACCATCCTGCACAACTCTCATCTCTTTCTCTCTCTCTCTCTCTCTCTCTCTTACACACACACACACACACGCTCGCTCTCTCTCTCTCTCTCTCTCACACACACACACACTCTCGCTCGCTCACTCTCTCTCTCTCACACACACACACACACTATTTCTCTCTCTCTCTCTCTCTCTCACACACACACACACACACACACACACTATTTCTCTCTCTCTCT
>JANDJT010000164.1:13853399-13864435 GCA_024331685.1 Stegophilus panzeri
ATAGATGATGGGTGTTACCTTTAAATATACAATCTGTGATTAATTCTATTAAAAAACCCCACAAAATTAGTAATAGTTGGAACACTAATAATCCTACTTAGAAAGCCATATTTCAGCAGAGATTTGTTTTGTACACAGTGCTCAGATCTGGCACAAACAGTGATGACACAAGGTTCAGTGAACAGATGAGTCAATATTTACTAATGTCTTTAACTCAACTGCTGCCATTTCAGAATAACCTTCTAACGAAATGTAGTAGCAAGCCTTTGAGCAGTGAGAAAATTCAACATATTCAATATATTCAGTCCTCAATTCCCGTCTCTATTTCAATGGTCTCTGCCACCGAGTTTAGCTCGTCGTGACCTTGTATTATGACCATGTTACTGTTCCCGGCCTGCTCGTCCACAACAACGCATTTAGTATTCTCGTCCTGGTTCTCCACTGGTATACACTTAGCGTTAGCATCCTGCTGATGTAAAAGAATACACTCAGCATTAGTATCCTGTGCTTGAACCAGAATGCACTTAGTACTGTCAGTGGACACAACAATTTCTATAATGTCCTGACCGAGTTCCATCTGTTCCAAACCTTCTTCGGCTTCTGCGACAACTTCTTCGGAGTGAGGTGTCATTCTGGGATCCTGCAGGGTGTGGACAAAAAACAAAGTTTGCTCTTTTTCCTGCTTCCTTTCATCACTCTCCCATTGCTCCCTCTCTTTATGGCTTGATTTTCTAGGTCGCCCCCTAGTTGGCACCGTGTGCCCGGCCTCCATTCGATCTGCATGTACTCTGAAGTGGCGCTGTAGACTTTGCATCAAAGTGTATCTGCTTCCGCATATCTCGCACTTGTGTGGCTTTTCTTCCAGGTGTGACTTCATGTGTCTACGGAGCTTGGTTGCCAGTGTATACCCTTTCCCACAATCCTGGCACTTATAGGGCCTGTCATCCGCATGCAAACGCTCATGGGCCCGCAGTGTTTGTGGGTCTCGCAGTGCCTTGCCACACACAGGGCAGAGGTATGCCTCACCTGTGTGGCAAATCAGATGCCGCTTCAGCTTGGGTGCCTGTGAGAAACGAAGCTCACAGTGTGGGCACCCATAGGGCTTTTCACCTGTGTGGCGGCGCAGGTGCCCCTGCAGATTGAAACGCTGGCGAAAGCGCTTGGCACAGTGCGGGCATGCATACGGCCGCTCACCTGTGTGCAAGCACATGTGGGCCCTAAGAGAGTTCTGGTTGGCGAGTTCTTTGGCGCACTCTGGGCATTTGATCCTGGGGACCCATTTGGCCTCATGGACCGCCCTATGGGCACGCAGAGAAGGCCTCCGGGCAAAACCCTTGCCACATACATCACACACAAACGGTTTCTCACCTGTGTGTAGCACTTGGTGCTCCTTGAGGTCACGTTTCAGACCATAGCTCTTGTCACAATGCTGACACTTGTAAGGTCGTTGTCCACTGTGCAAGAGTAAGTGGGCATGATAACTCTCCTTGGATCTGTAGCGCTTTTCACAGACTGTACAAGCATATGGCTTCAACTCAGAGTGTGTGAGCTTGTGCTTCTTTAAGTGGCAAAGCTGGAAGAAAGTTTTTCCACACTCATCACACTTGTACTTGCGCTCTCGTAGATTCTTGATGTCTGGAGAACCCTCTTTTCCTCTTTGCACATTCATAGACCCTTCCTTGGGCTTATCATCTGCGTTAGCCTTCTCCTTGTGGAATGAGATCTCTTGGCTTTTTTGTCCATTTGCAGTGGTAATCTGTTTGGACTGAGAGTTCTTGGTAACATGTGTAGCAATCCCACATCTTTGCCCTTGCGATTGCTTGATTAAACAACTGCTTAGTGAGTGGACTATGCGGGGTTTCATTGCCAAGCGACAGCTGGCTCTCACAGCCACTCGAAGCTGCTCAGGTGGTTTTGCTAGCTCCAGTGTTGTGGCTCCAACAATGCTCCCCAGCTTCTCAGTACCACATGTATCCATCACTTCCTTTTCACGTCTATCTCTGCATTCTACTTGATAACATTCTGCACTGCTGGCTGGATGTTCATCCTTCAGCTGTTTTGCTGTAAGACATACAAATGCCATATGTTAAAAGTAAACTTGTAAAATAAATGCACAAAAATACACATGTTTAGAACAGGTGCCTCTCAGTTCCAGCCAGTTTCTGTGTTACTCAAGAGCTTGATAATTAATTACCTGGTGAATTAAATCAGGAATAATGTAAAGGAGCTTGTGTGTATGTTGCAAGCAGGCTATGCCATCACAGAGGCAAAGGCCAGTCTTAATATCTGCTTCGTATACAAAACAACTGAGTGTGCAATACTCAAATGTGATGAAAGAAGGAAAAATTCCATTTTGACAAACTGGAGCTTGCTAGTTAGTCCAATGTCTCTAGTTTGGTATAAAATGCAGAGAATCTGTTTGATTCAAAGAACATTTCTTGGAACAGAAATGCTCTAAACAAAAGTGTTCATCTCATAGCATATGGATTACACCTTAAGCTCTCCATATGATTGAGTTATTCATCTTAAAGCATATTATATAATAACCACAATGGATTCTGTAACTACGGTAAAATATAGCAAACGGTAGGTAGCTACATGAGTGAGGAATGTACTGTAAGTGCAATACACACACACACACACACACACACACACACATATATATATATATATATATATATACACACAGTACTGTGCAAACGTTTTAGGCACCCTATTTTTTTTTTAGTACAAACTTTTGTTATAGATTTTATATTTGATGACTTCTACACTATCAAGTCAGCACAAAAAAAACATTTTAGATTCCCAAACATTAGTTTTCTAGCACAAAATAAAATTTTATAGAAAAATGTTTGTACATCATTAAAGAAAGCAGCGTATTACGTAAGAGACACTTTTCAGACCAAAAGATGAAGGCTGCTGGAATTTTCAGCAAAAATAAGAAGCAAGTGCGACAGTCAAAGTCTCCAGAAGAACCGTGTCTGTTTCTGCAAGATGCTCAATAAAACTCACAGCTCATTTCCTTATAAAACTTCACACATTGTACCGGAGACTACTATTTTTTTTTATTTTTTGTCACACCAAATATTGACTTTGTTTCATTTACTACTGTTTACTGCTCTTTACAGTATTTTGTTTTTAAATGTAGAAACATTTAATTTAATTATTTTGAAGGCATCTTTGCTCTACAGCATTTCTTTGCATGTGCCTAAAACTTTTGCACAACACTAATATTATATACATTTTATATATATATGTTGTTCCTTTTCTTTACATTTTTATAACCTGTTATGAAGCTGACAGCAGAGGTAGTAGTTACATTTTATAGCATCAAAACATTCTGGTTACTATGACAGACATTTCCAGTCAATTTAATTAAATTTTATTATATTTTTATCCATACATATAAAAAATTATTTTAGATTAAATAGCACACATCTACATACCTTCCCCCTCAGAACCCTGCTTTACATAACCAGGCTTTAGTGACTTATCCTTTCTTGCTCTTTGTGGTGTTTCCTGTTTGGAGAGTTCTTCTGTTATGGTCACTACCTTGTTCTTCACAGGTTCATTCAGAAAGTTCTGAACCTCTGGCCAGACCAGGAGCTCTGTTCCCTGACTGATGTCCTTACAGGTCCTGAAACAAGGTTTTCCATCCACCTCATGCACAATGACGTTCCTCTGATCTTCACTTGGGGCACTACAAGCAAACCTGGACATGACGATAATTATTATGATGTTATGATATAATGAGACACTGGGAAAAAATTGTTACAAAATATGACTAAATCAAAGCATCATCTTCATCTGATCTGAGTTTATTAACAAACACAAAACGTCCATATTCTTCAGTTTAGTACATGTAATCATTTAAGTGAATGTGATCAAGTTTAAATGGCCGTTTCTCAATATGCGTTCTTATGCGATCTCATGACCTTGTGAACTCATCATCCACCGCCGAGTTTCAATTCCAATACTCAAGAACGCAAGTACCAGGGATGCATGAAATTACCCGGATTTGTTCTTGATCTCGAGGATGAGTGCATCGAACCCACTTGAACTCCCAGAAGTCATTGCGACAAAACAATAGAGGATGACAAACGCCTGACCCATACCTGTAGTTTTAACATCTTTTTAACAACAATAATCTAAATAATTCAAAATGTGCATCTAAAGAGAATGATTTTTATATATGATTTACAACCTCAATTCTGAACAAGTTGGGACAGTATGGAAAATGCAAAAAAACAAACAAAAAGAGTTATTTGAAAATTCAATTCACCCTGTACTGTATTGAATTATTAACATTATCAACACATTATTTGATGTTGTACTTTGTGAATTTAATTAATTTTTGAAAATATACACTCATTTCAAATCTGATGACAGCAACACACTCCAAAAAAGTTGGGAAAGTCGACTGTTTACCACTGTGTATCATCAGCTTGTCTTTTAATAACACTTATTAAGTGTTTGGGCACTGAGTGAAGACACCAGTTGATTAAGTTTAGCAAGTGGAAATTTCCCCCGTTCATCCATTATGAATTTCTTCAGCTGTGCAAACTGTATGGGGCCTTCATCGCCTTAATAATGAGCCACACATTCTCAATCGGAGACAGGTCAGGACTGCAGACAGGCCATGCTAGCACCCGCACTTTCTGCTTACGCAACCATGCGCTTGTAATCAAGACAGAATTGGGTTTGGTGTTGTTCTGCTCTGGATGGAAGCATATGTTGCTCTTATATGTGTACATATCTTTCTGCATTAATGATGCCCTCACAGATGTGCAAGTTGCCCATGCCATGTGCACTGACACACCCCCATACCATGACAGACGCTGGCTTTTGGACCTGACGCTGATAACAGCTTGGATGGTTCTTTTCCTCGTTGCCCCGGAGAACACGACGGCTGTTTTGTCCAAAAACTATTTGAAATGTCGACTCTTCGGACCACAAAACACGATTCCACTGTGCTAGTGTCCATCGCAGATGAGGCCGAGCCCAGAGAAGTTGGGGATGCTTCTGTACAGTGTTGATGTACGGCTTCTGCTTTGCATTGTAAAGCCTTAAAGAAGCGGCGAATGGTGTTTACTGACAAAGGTTTACCAAAGTATTCCAGTGCCCATGTCAGGATATCCATTACAGACTCATGACGGTTTTTAACACATTGACGTCTGAGGGATTGGAGATCACGCACATTGAGAAGTGGTTTCCAGCCTTGCCCTTTACACATTGAGATTTGACCGGATTCCTTTAATTATATTGTGCAGTGTAGAATGTGAAATGCCCAAAATCCTACCGATTTATCTTTGGGGATTGATGTACTTAAAGTGTTGGATTATTCGCTGATTCATCTGTTGGCAGATCAGTGAGCCTCGACCCATCCTTGCTCTTGAAGAATTAGGCCTATTTTTGGAGTCTCCTTATATACTATGATTAGACGATTGCCTCACCTGCTTCACATCACCTTCTTATTTCAACTTGTCACATCGCTAGTAGTCCTAAATCGCCCCGTCCCAACTTTTTAAGAATGTGTTGCATGCATCAATTTCAAAATAAGCGTTTATTTTCAAAAAACTATACAGTTGTTTAGGTAAAACATCAAATACCTTGTCTTCATATGTTTTTTGTTTAAATACAAGTCAAAGTACATTTACAAATCACTTCTCTTTGTTTTTATTAGCATTTTCCATACTGTCCCAACTTTTTCAGAATTAGGGTTGTACATTGATTGTACGTTGTTGAAAAGTCAAATATATCCCTCAGAAGTATTTTAATTAAACTATGCAAGCTTCCCTCCTGAGGTAATGGTAAACTCGTTAACTTAGTTTTTAGTTAGCGTGAGGTCACAGTTATAAACAATGAGCTTACCGCATTAAAACATGTTTAATTAACTTTTGGTTAACCAGCCAGTTAACAGTACAATTATTAACCAACTGAAACGTATTACTTAGGGTGCATTGAAGAGACGACTGTCCTGTCCCACTACTAGAAATGTGTTGGGGCGGGCCATTGCGTAACGGGAAGCTCACAGCACATCTCAATTCTCACACAGATGTATTCTATGTCCTCCTGAGTTTGTTCTTCCAAGGTAGCCTGGCAAGACCAGTCTTGGAGAGAACGCAAGTCCATTCTTTGTGTTCTTAGGACTGAGAAACAGCCAATGTCTCTCTTGTTGCAGGACCACACATAATGTAGTTGTTACTTCACTTTCTTTGATTCACTATCAATTTATAGGATTATTATTTTTTTTTTTTAACTGTAACCCAAATGTTGATATCATACCTCATCCAGTATGTTCTGTCTGAAATTTGTCCTTTAGCTCCTTTTAGGCATCTGCTCTCTTCGGCTGTCTGAAACACATGATAAAACCAATTTAAGTTTAATTTTCCAAGTCCTACAAAGTTTTATGGCATTACAACTAGAAGGTAGCTTGTGTAAACATACTATACCTCTTCCTTTTCTGGCACTTTGTCTGGATCTTCCAGCCCCAGAAGAGCTCCAGTCTGTAAGTCCCAACCAACACACCACAACCCCATTTGCCCATCTTTAGCGAGAGAGGGCCCTAAAGTCAGGCCACGGGGTACTAACCTCAGCACATTACAGAAAGATTCTTTCACACACTCCGGCAGGCCCGTATTCTGAGTAGACCTAGCCACTGAGGGAAGAAGAATAAAACATGAATATACTGTTTATGATTAGGAACTAATCAGAGTTTATTAGTGATGGACAGAGAGACACATTAGAAGTTATAGCGCAAGCACTTGACCGTAGTGTCTGAGCCATGGGACAATAGGACCCATATGACAAATGCAAGCTCCTGCCTCAAAATACTAAATGATCCATAGTCCACAGCATTTCCACAGTTACATATTAGCATGACAAATCCACGAGGGAGACATGGACGTGTGATACCACCTCCCAGCTCCAGGATCCAGAGTGCAATCCTGAGCTCAGGTTACTGTCTGTGTGCAGTTTCTGTACATGTTCTCCCCAGTCTTCATGGGTTTATCCGGGTTCTTTATCTTTATCAGTGTTTCTCTCTTCTCCATGTTCTTCTTTTAATCCATGTCCCCAGATAGGCTGCAGATCTAACCAGGACAAAGTGGTTACTGCAGAGGACTGAAGATGAATGAATGATAAACACATGACCTCAGGGCTGCACAATATATGTAAAAAATTATCGAATATCGAATGTACGCTTGCAATAACTTTACGAAAAGTTTTAGGGCGACGCAGATAGAAGAGAATGCTTTCTCACAAGCATGTGTGTGTATGGAATTATATATATATATATAGACTCAGAGCTGTTATCTTCGCAAAGGGGAGGTAGCCAAGTATTGACTAAAAGGGAATTTACCAAGCAATATTAGTGAAGGGAAGTGTGTGTGCGCGTGTCTATATATACATCACGGTCGCCTCACACTGCCAGGGTTGGGGGTTCAGTTCCTGTCGCGGCCCTGTGTGTGCGGAGTTCGCATGTTCTCCCCATGCTGCGGGGGTTTCCTCTGGGTACTCCGGTTTCCTCCTCCAGTCCAAAGACATGCATGGTAGGCTGATTGGCATGACCAAAGTGTCCGTAGTGTATGAATGTGAGTGTGATTGTGCCCTGTGATGGATTGGCACCCTGTCCAGGGTGTACCCCACCTTGTGCCCCATGCCCCCTGGGATAGGTTCCCTGCAATCCTGAAGGATAAGCTTTACAGAAAATGGATGCATATATATCAGTTACACATATTATTACAATTACTAACAAACTATCATAACAATCTAATTCAAGAATTTGTTCGACTGAAAACTACTGCATCCTCAAAGCTATAACAAAAAGCTGGAAAGACTACTTTAAACTACACAGATGCCATAAAATTATGAAAAGTCTATTTATTAAGACCTATTTTTGTTATAAACATGACACTTTCTTTGCCTTAAGAGCACAGACTTTTAAAGTAAACTTTTAAAGATTTCTATACACCTGATGCACTTATAATAGTGCACATTAAATGAGATTAATGGCCCGTTGTACTCAATGTGGCATAAATACCTCACAACAATGAATTTAACCATTTTATTAGTACTGTAGGAGTCATTTAGAAGTGCCTCCACGACAGTCAGGAACTGCTGTGATCAAAAGTAAGTACTCCTTCTTGTGGAGTGTGAGAGTTACGCGCATGCGCACATGATTGGCCACAAAGTACTTCACCAAACGTACACTGTTCACCTCAGACTGCCAAAAAATCAATAATACGTCGTGGTTTTATTGTAATTATTTGATATCAGATTATAAAACAGGTATACTAAAACACTGCTTTAGTGTTTTACGTTACAGATGAAGAGTAGCTAACTTAATTCTGATATTATAAACAGCGGTGTAGGAAGGTGTTGCTGTAGTTAGCCGATTAGTTTTTAGTATAAATAAATATCCCTTCAGGAATATCTGCGTTAACTTGAATTTGTTGGAATTGTGGGGGAAATGCCAGTTAGGTTTGCAGGGTTGTTGTTTTTTTTTTTTTTTCTTCCTTCACTAGCAGGAAGCTTGCTAGCTAACAAATCCGATGATTTGACCTGAACTTTTCGCCTATTCTGTTTGTTTAAGTGACGGATAATTTCAGCATGAGCGCAATGTTACTGGTTCCACTAACTTAGGGCTGGGTTTCCTTTCCGCGTTGGCCACTCGAGTGTTTTCCTCTCATCCCCCGAAACTCCGAGAAAATCATAGTGCTCCAACCAACAAAACATCCACAAACCGGAAGTCAACTCTGTGTAACTGGTGTTACCGTCTAACTCGTCCCCCTTAAACACATTCACTTATCTTTAAGTTCACTGAACGGTGACGACAAGCAAAAATACAATAATATAATTCATGCGTTTTCTTTCCTGAGCTTTAAGTTAGATGGCGTGTGAGAGGAAAGTAGACCTGTGTAGACATGTTTTTAGTAAGGAATAAAATACTTTGGGGTGTTTTCTTATAACAGCACAACCTGACATGTTGTATTTCACTTATACCACCATAGCAAATGATTAATTTTTTTTTTAATTAATTAAAGAACAACACATCATACCTTATTAATTCGTTTATAGTTGTGTTTAATGTTGTGTTGTCACTATAGCAGCTATAAACAGTCTTTTCCTCACCAGATTTTCTCTCTCTCTCTCTCTCTCTCTCTCTCTCTCTCTCTCTCTCTCGTTAAGTCCCCATGAAGTCAAGTTTGAAGTTTTGTGGCTTTTTGTATGAATATATCAGCTTTAGGGTTATCTATAAGCTAGTGCGCCCCAGAACAACGACAAAGTTCACATTTAGAAGATACAGTGGGGGAAATAAGTATTGAACATGTCAACATTTTATTTCAGTAAATATATTTCCAGTGAGGTTATTCACATGAAATTTTCACCAGACATCAGTATTAACTCAAGAAATCCGGAAATATAAAGAATTCACAACATTAAAGTCATATAAATGAAGGTATGTATAATAAAGTGGAATTACACAGGAAAAAGCAGTTCTCCAAGGCAAGGTAAGGCAAGGAACCAGCTGAAATCCGTAAGTAATTATACGCCCTATCTGTTATTGAATTTCATGAGAATTTCATATCCCATTTTTTAATCCTATACTCGCTACTCTGTCATACAACTGATAGAGCCTGTAGAATTACTTCCTCTTACCTTCTCAGGGGGCGGAGTCTTCGTGCCATTGGGCTAGAGAACCATTGAAGTCCTTTCTCTTACGCTGAAGAAGTTGGTAACAAAGGAATTTACTCTTGGAGTAAAATATACTAATCGTCCTTTGTATGGACTTCGGTTTATTAAAGAACAAAAGGATTACAATTATCTTAACTCAGAATATAAATAAAATAAAATAAAGAACAACCAGCGTCTGATAATGGTTTTCTTTAAAGAAGAGACATAAAGAATAACCGTAAACCACGCAGGGTCTGATAGTTTTTTTTCCATCACAAGAAATTAAAACGAGTAAGCCTTCACCCGAGGAGTGGCAAAATACACTCGCCTTTCCTCAGTTTATATACATCTTTTGCTTGTGGTTTCGGGCGCTAGGGTCTAAGTTTTTGCTCAAGACCGCAATACTTTCTCAAAGGTCTCCGGATGCGGTTACGAGCGCTTGCTCTAAAGCTGCATGTAGAAAACAGAAAGCATGCCCTTATTTGGGTTCTTAACAGAGAGACACAGAGGTTTGACATTGTGGTTTTGAGTGCTAGCCTTAAAGCTGTGTTTTAGAGTGCTAGCTGTAAAAACAGGATTTAAAACAGGATGTATGTTTTTACTGGGGTTTCCTCAGATTTAAGCATTCTATCAATTTTTCCAATTCATCTATTTGTCTAGTAAAAGCAGAGGGTCTCGGTTCATTAGTACAGTCTTGTGCTATTTTTTCTGTGTACCTTTGCCCATATCTCTGATTTAATTTCCTAATGCTTTCAGTTCTCCTGTATTTAGCACGCTCTTTTAACATTTCAGCCTCAGCTCTCATTTGATTCAAGACACTCAGTATGCTATCACATTCTTTCACTAAACGATCATTTTTCAATATCAGCTTTTCAGTTCTTTTTACATCCAGCGTGTCAAGCTGTAAATCTCTCAGATCTCACTGGAGGAACATAATATCAGGAGCAGCTTCCTCAGCGGCCCCTGAACCAGAAGACTTTCCAGTCCGTCTTGCTCCATGTTGCTGGGTACCTGGGGACTGGCTTATCCCCTTTTTTCTTCTTGGTCCTCTTTTTCTCCTGACGCGATTGTGTTTCCCCGGGCTGTCAAGGTTGAGGTTCTTTACATAGTTTTAATCATAACACAGTTTTAATCATTCGAACATAACATCACACAACATCACATAACATAATACATCAGTTTGTATTTCACATTAAGCAGGAAATAACAGCAGGGCTGAGGCTACATATTCCTGAGATCCAAATCTCATACAACACTGTGCAAATTAATATCAGCTGGGTTAGAAAATTGATGGTCTATAAAAAGGCTTTTCATTACCAAGGTGTCACACAAGAAACATCTCATGATGGGTAAAAGCAAAG
>JANDJT010000164.1:13880536-13892904 GCA_024331685.1 Stegophilus panzeri
AAGGTGACCTCAGCCCAAGAGGTTCAGCCTGAGATCCATGAGGGGGTCTCAGCTCCAGAGTCCCAAGGTAATGCCACTTTCCTGTCCCAGGTCAAGGAGACGGCAAACTCAAGCTCTGCTCATGCCAAATTCCTGACCCTGGTCGAAGAGACGACCAACCCAGGCCCTGCTCATGCCAAGTTCTTGACCCATGTCGAAGAGACAGCCAACCCAAGCCCTGCTCATGCCAAATTCCTGACCCAGGTAGAAGAGACGACCAACCCAGGCCCTGCTTACACCAAGTTCCTGACCCAGGTCGAAGAGACAGCCAACCCAGGCCCTGCTTACGCCAAGTTCCTGTCCCAGGTCGGTGCCGAAGTCAGTACTGACCAGGTTCTGCTCAAGTTCTGGTCATGAACAATCAAGCTCTGAACAATCTGCTTTCCTGTTCCGATGAGGATGTTCCTCTGTTTGCCTGCTCCACCGAGGACGTCGCTCTGCGTTCCTGCTCCGCCGAGGACACCGCTCTGCTTGCCTGCTCCGCCGAGGACGCTGCTCAGCTTGCCTGTTCCGCCGAGGACGCCGCTCAGCTTACCTGTTCCGCCGAGGATGCCGCATGGTCTCCTGGTTCAGCTGGGGACATTTTGCCCAGGGGGCCGGGACCACCAATGGAGATGGATGTTCCCCTTGGGGGAGGGGGGGGGTTATGTCACGGTTTCCCCTTTAAGCAGTGCGCTGGAGAGCATGTGGGCGCACTTGCACGAGCAGGACGCCTGCTCTTCGAATGTTGACAACCGTGACATTGTTTACTATGGACACGTGCTTTTGTTATGTTTCTGTTATGTCTCCTCCCTGTTCTGTCATTGGCTATTGTTTAAGTGTGTGTCTAGATTGGTGTCAGCTGTCAGCACTTGACGCGCTGATTGTTTGTTTTTATACCGCGCGCCTCCCAGCACACGGCGCGGATTATTAGTTTAGATACGATACGATAGATAGTCATAGTCTATGTTAGGTTCCTTGGTAGAGTTATTTAGGTTAAACTTTAGATTTAGTCCACGCTGGTTTTTCTGCTCCCAGTTCTGTGTTTCTTGTTTTGTATCTTGACCCTGTTTTCTGTGATCGCGACCTTGATTCCTGCTTTTAGCAGTTTATGCCTGTTTGCCGATCGCCTGACCTTTGCATGTTTTTGGATTACGTTTTTGGATCACGATTTGGATTTACCTGCCTGTGTCTCTCTTAAATAAAACTGTTAAACTGCATTTGCATCTGTCCTACTCTCCCTTACGTCTCGGGACGTGACACCATGCTTTGAATCATTGTCTTAATTGCTGCATAATCCGGTTACGCTTGAGTTTAAACTAACGGACTGAAGACCAGACATTCTCCTTTAGGATTTTCTAGTAGAGAGCAGAATTCATGTTTTCCTCAATTATTGTACGTTGCCCAGACCCTGAAGCAACAAAGCATCCCCACACCATCACACCATCCTTTTGGCTGAGATGGTCCTGTGTATCCTGCTCCTATTCCTATTATGCTCCACCAGATTACTGACTGCACCATTTTTCTCATTCAGGTTAGTGTATTTGTGTGCATCTCTGAGTGTTGTTTTCTATGTTTGAGACTCTTATGCTGGCCACATACTCATTAGTAGTAATCATTCTCGTAGTCTGCTGGGAAGTGGGTTTTTTTAAAAACATATGTGCAGTGTAATATATCTATAATCCTGCTCCATTAATAATGGTCTACAGGAGTATCTTGAAATTTGACTTTACATGTTGGAACTAATGGTATCTCTCCAGGAGCCAGGGTGGTCATGTTTGAACTTGATACTGATTTTTCCATCAGCCATCTTTTATGCATGAGATAGTTGGCCTGATACATAACACACAGCTGGTTACACAACATCAGGCTGTGGTGATCATTAATTTAGAACTGAATCAGTCCTCCATTCCTGCTAGAAGATGTGCTGTGATATCTTGTGTGTGCTGTGTATACTGTGTAATAGAATGTCTTTCAAATTTATGCTTGTTTCTAAAATAAACAACAACAACAAAAAAATGCTGAAATGTATATAGCAAAACTCATTATAGAAATCACACATTGTAGAGTCCACTTTTATTCCTGCACATCTGCTGTATCAGTCATCTATGCTGAATAAATATTTCCATTATTCATAGTGAACTATTCCAACATCAAAGTTCTAATCAAAACCTGTTAAGTTTTAAAATGATTTCTTTTGCAGCTACTGTACTGTAAAACCAGCATCTATTAAATCCTTATTGCACGTTTAAGCACATTAGTGTATACAATATATTTCATAATACTTACTATTATCATGGTAGTAACTTGATCAGTTTATGAAATATGTGGAGCTGTACCAAGACATAAATTCATCACAGTATAATTTCATGTTTACATACAAGACAGCAGAATTCTACACTCATACATCATTCTGCTCATATTCAAAAATGAGGAAAGAGAATATATCATAAATGTAATAAGTTGCTTTAGTTTATAATTAATACAGAGTTATTATTACATACAGTATACAAGGAATTATGCTGATTATTATTATGCACTATGATTATTATTATTATTATTATTATTATTATTAGTGTTATTATTATTATAATCCTCATCAACATCATCATAATAATCATAATAATACATTTGAGTATGCTATCTTCATTTTTTGCTCTATGGGACAGTGCCTTGGCCTCTTTTGACCAAACTCAAGTTTTAAAACTGTTGAGTACAGGTGAAAACTGACCATTTGTTTCCTCACTTGGAACAAAATCTTTCTACTTGGTTGGATTAAGGAGTCAAATCACAGCACTCAACATCTAGATCAAGTGAAATCAATTCAAAACCAGGTCTGGTCTTAAATATGGCAAATGACTTCACTTTGTCAGGGCTGGGGGATGTGACACAATCACCAAGGCTAAATATGCTACTTTGTATATATAGTAGTACTTTCATCACTATTTAATGATCTGTACTAAAATCATTGACTTGTTTATCATTGTCCCTGTAGACTCAGTAACAGTATCTGATTAGCCTGTGGTTGAGTTGAGCAGTTGATCTTAAAATTTTAGACATTATAAAAACACATATTATTGCACAGGGATAGAGCAGTACTAATAAATATGAACATTTAACTATGCATTATATACACTAGTTGGCATTTTATTTTAAGCATGCAGAGGATGCCACATGGCGATCTGTTTGCGTGGGTTATCCAGCATCTGTTGCCAGTGTTGAAGGCCAGTGCCTGAGAACTGGAGCCCAAGCTGACAATGCCCAAGTGGGAGCAGTGTGCCAGGGCTCACCTGGTTCAGCACCTCCAGGTCTAAACTGGATTTGGTCAGTAGCTCTCTGGGGAGCTCTAGCATCATCATCTCATTCCACACTGGATTGATTTTGTGCTTGACACGTCGTGTCTGCTTCTTCTTTAGCTTGGTGCTCTGGTGCTTCAGAGTCAGCTTCACTGACAGGTCTGAGAAATAAGACAGGTCTGTTATGTCACACTTGCTAAAAGGTTAAGAACCGCTGATCTACACATTTGAGATGTCATAATCCCAAAACACTGGGCGAAAAAACAAAAATTTTAACATAAAGTGTTGTAGTATGTTGTTGGGCCTCCAGAACAGCTTCAGTGTGCCTTGGCATAAATTCTACAAATCTCTGGAACTGTACTGGTGGGATGAACACTGTTCTTCCAAAAGATATTCCCTCAATTGATGTTTTCAAAATAGTGGTGGAGAATGCTGTCTCCCATACATGTTCAATTGGGTTGAGATCTGGTGATATATGATATATATCATTTTCATACTCAAACCATTCGTACATGCATAGATTATTGGGGCCTAAACAAGATCATGGTCAAGAACTATTACCCTTTACCCCAGTTTGGGAGGGTGACAAATAGAAGACGGCCTTCATCACTCTGTCAGACAATTATTTGGGGAATTATTACTTTGTGATGCCCTTCAGGCTGATGAATGGCACCGGCCATCTTCCAGTGTTACATCAACAAGGTCCAGAGGAAGGCCTTTGGCCATGTTTGTCTATCTAGATGACCTTGTTTATAGTCGGTCAATGGATGAACAAATGGTTGTTCCTAGAGAATCATCTCTATGTTAAATTGGAGAAACCACTTTTCCATTATCAGTCAGACACCTTCTTGGGGTTTGTGGTATCCAAAGCACTTTCTGGGCTTTGCTAATTTCCTCTGATGCTTCATATGGAATATTAGCACCATGGCAGCATGACTAACTGCTCTTACCAAGTCTAAAAGGCAGTCAGAAGCCCAGTAGGTGGAAGTCAGAAGCCCAGGAGGTGTTTGAGGAGCTCAAGCATGGCCCCAGTTCTACAGCTCTCAGATCCTGAGCTCCCATTTGTTGTGGCAGCCTGTCAGGTCTGCACTGAGAACAAGGAGCCCAGGACAAGACCTACAGCACTGCTCCACACTTTGCCCATCCCTTTGAATCCATGGTCACACCTCTGGACAACTGGTTCTCTAAGGCCTGCGAATTCATTGCACTGCCCAAGATCCTGCCAGTCAAGGAGACAGCAAGACTACTGCTGCAGCATGTAGGAAAACCCTCAGATGTGGTATTGAACTGAGGGCCCCAGTTTGGCAGCCGGTTCTGGAGGGCCTTTTGCCAGCTGCTAGGGCCATCAGCCAGTCTGTCTGTTCCCATATTCCTATAGCAGGAAGCTGATGTAGGGGTCCCAATGGCAGAGCAAGTTGTGCGACACTGCCACCTGGCATGTGATAAGACTGAAATGCCTTCTGTACCGCCTCTGTAGCCCAGAAACCCTGTTTGGAGGCAGAGGCCCAGGCCCTCCTTCTGGCCTGGCAACAGGTTTGGCTCTTTGCCAAGGATTTGCCCCTTTACGTGGAGTCCCGAAAGCTCACTCCATGCTATATAGGCCCTTCATGGTTGTTTGGAGAATAAACCTATCAGTTTAAATAAATCTATATAAACCCAGTCTCCTATCAGTTGCTCCTCCTGTACAGGGGTCCTATAATAGCCCAGCCCAGGGCTGTGTCCTTGTCTAGGCTGGCAAAAGACTTGACGGATATTTTGGTAATTTTAAAAAACTAGTGCTGTCCTTTTTGTGTGCTGGGTTTACCACACCTTGTTAACCTAGCCCCCCCTCTTGGTTTTTGTTTTCAAGAGACCCTCTGGGTTTTGGTTTTATTTGCCTTTTAAGCATAGCTGGCCTTTTGATTGGAGCCCTCCCCATGGTGTACTGGTAATGCACTTGCTTCTCAACTGGGTGGTTGAGAGTTTGAATCAGACTCTGGGTGGTATTTAATTTGTGTTCATTTCTTCTTTTCATTCTCCTTACTTTCTCTGCACTTGGGTTCTGTCTACTATATATTGGTTGGTGGCTCGCTCAGGTCTCCCAAACATGGAAGGCCTGAGTTCAAATCTGATATAGGGTAAGTTAACACATTACACAGTCAGAAGTACCTTCACAAGTGGGCCCTTAGGGATTCCTAATCTCTGAAACTGTAGATGAGCTCTTTTTCCTCACTTCATTGGTTTTGTTCACTAAAGTGTTCACTGCTGCAGTCATTTCTATCTTTTCCTAAAATACATATAGAAAACAATCCTGGACATCCCATTGTATCAGCATGTTCTTATCACATGCAAATAATTTTTCATATTCATATCATATTTTCCAATACATTTGTTAAAGTGTCCTAACATTTTTAACAAACCCTTGAATGCTGCATGAGATAAAGTATTAATTAGAGTATACATTAAATTGTATACCTATAGTGTCTTTAAGTTTGTCAGACTGCAGTCCTCGTGCCTTCATCACCACCACCCCCAGCCTGTTTGCTGCAGGCAGGTAGCTGAGTGACAGCAAAAGCTCCCCCGTTGAATGCACTTCCATCTGGGAGGTGAAAGAAAGAAATTTAAAAATAAGAGTGCAAAATACCACAGTTTTTATTTAAAAGATTTCCAGACTTACGGACAAATGAAACAGAAATTTCATTTGTTCATATGTCTACGATGAACAGGTAAAATGTGCAAGAAAACGTATGATCTAAAAAGTTATCTAGGATTTATGGTGGAAGTAGCATGCCTAGTCATTCATTTTACTATTGATGTCACTACCGATTAGAGCACTGAAAATATTTTAGAAAAAAGCATGATCTGCCTTTTTTATGTTATAACATTTCCCAGACTCATAATATGTCAAGCTACAGTAAAGTAGACACTAAACTATGCAAGGACTTTATGGAGGGAAAATATTGGATTTGGTCCATGTTGGATAACCCCATGCAGGGAATCATGCAGTTGCTCTGACTCATCCAAGAGAAAAATAGAGTATGCACTTCAGTTCCACAATCTGGCATCTGGTAGCAGATGGAAAAGGTAAGTAGAGGAGTAAAAGTTACACTGTAGCACAGTGTACCTTGGATAACATTGCATGAATTTGGGGTTAATTACTGTAACCACCATCCACTTTTATAGGAATACGTGTACAAACTCTTTCCAACTGTGGTGAGCTTGAGGTATGGCCTCTACATTTTTGCTCTCAAAGCCTTCTTTGAATATTGGATTGTGATACCTTCACCCCTGCATTGTGGAGGTTGTTGGTGATGTCACTGACTGTTGTTTTTGGGTTTTTCTTCACAGTGTCACAATGTTTCTGCTATCAACAGCAGTTGCTTTCCTTGGCTGACCTGTTTGATGTCTGGTTGGTAATACAGCAGTGGTTTCTTTCTTTTTCAGGACATTCCAAATTGTTGTATTGGCTGTGCCCAATGCTAGTGCAATGGCTCTGACTGACTTTCCCTTTTTTCTCTTTTCTTTTGCTTCAAAATGGCTTGCTTTTCTCCCATATTCAGCTCTCTGGTCTTCATGTTGGTTTTTCCTTTTTAACAACAAATGCAGTCTTCACAGGTGAAACCCAGGGTTCAACCCAAGAGTAGACATTCAGAGCTATTAATTGCTTAAACAATCAATCTAACAGGACACACCTGGGCAAGAAGAAACACCTGTCAGTTACATGTTCCAATATTTTTAAGTTGTTTAACACATTCCTGATGTAAATATCAGGAAATGACAGCTGAAATTCTTATCTCAAACCCAAATGTCTTCAGTGTATAGCAAAAACAAAAGAACTGGCCTTGCTGATACTTTTTGGAGGGGACTCCATATATGAATTTAAAGCACTGCCATTTTCCTTGACATGTCTGTTTACTCCCACACCATACCCAGTGTTCCTGGGCTAGGCTCTGGATCCAGTGTCACTGCCTGTATAAAACCCCTCTAGGATAAAACTAATAATTAAGATAAATTAATGAATAAAGTATTTGTTTACAGGCCAATATTCTGTTATGTTGACAGCTGTGGCAACCCAATTGGAAATGGGTTCAGTGAAATTGAGCGAATCTTATTCAAAGCAGAGGGATCATATCAGCATAATAACGTTACCACAATAATAACTCTTCTTTAATAAGCCTGCTGTATAGCAGATATAGAGACAAGTGGTTACATTAATGAAAATTGTCATGACTCAAACAATACCAGCACCCAAATTTATCAAATGCATCCTACGTATTTCTCTCTCTCTCTCTCTCTCTCTCTCTCTCTTTCACTGTCTGCCTGTGATTCTGTCTCTTATGGACTGTCTCTGTATATTCAAAAACAACCAACCGCCTGGTGATATTGTTGTCATTAAAGGAAATATGAATCATCTCACACCATGGATTGAAAAAGAGCCAGCTCAGTATTAATATGTGTATGCGTGCCTCTGAGTAGTACTGTGTAGACGAGATCTGATATTTTGCCTCCACTTTCCCATCTGTTCAAGTGTCTGTAACTGTGTGTGCAACATCTTAGTGTTTTAACAAATAAATTATTTAGAGTGGTGCTCATAGAGCCAAGAGGAAACTGCGTCATATATAGCGTCACACACTCACAGACACCTTCAGATGCCCTTGAACAACTGCCCCATTCATCTCTCCCATTCTATTGCTCTGTACATCTTCTCAATAGAGCTGGATATAACATTATAACATTCAATTAAATAAGACTTTCATTGAATGAGAATTCAATTATGCTTGAAAACAATATATTTTACATAATATATAAAACCAAATGACGAAAAAACATTTCAGACTTTACTGTGTGTGTGTGTGTGTGTGTGTGTGTGTGTGTGTGTGTGTGTGTGCACATACACGCTGAAGCAGAATCTCCTTTGGGATATATGATGACGCAGATAGAGATCTCTTGCCCTGCCCATCACCAGCCTATCAGACAGGAGTGTGTGTGTGTGTGCATGCGTGCATATATGTGTGTGTGTGTGTGTGTGTGTGTGTGTGTGTGTGTATTGAGAACTCATATAGAGAAACATATTCTAAAGCATATCTAAAGCTAATTATAGACATCTGGAAGGTCAGAGAAAGACTCAGTGTAGTGCAATATAACATGGACTGCAGGACTACATGTTTTCTTGTTTCTTCTGATATTAGACTGTTGTGATTGCCATATCGTGATGTTTGAGAATTGTTACATATATTCAACATTAATCGATGTGCACTGACATTATAGTGACGTTCATGCAAACCCATCGAAATGTAATGTGTTGTGTGTGTGGCGTAGTGCAATGTTATTGAGATTCAGACCTAGAATTTCAGAATGACACACAAGTTGACATATTCATTCCTCAGAGACTCATGCTCTTTTATGAAACTCTCTAAAGGTCTCTCTCTCACACACACACACACACACACACACACACACAGTACCCTTGAGGCATAATTCACGCATTCTGAACCTGCAGCCACCATTTTGTTCCATTCAGTTCAGCTATTATTATTTTAAGTATTTCAACAATTTTTACTCTGATGGTTTTTAAACAAATGATAAATGTCAGTATTGGCAATATGTCTTACCCGTGTTCACCCATACAGAGTATTTTAAGGTAATATCACATGTATAACATGTTTTAAGTAATATCTTTCACTTGTAATCATTTGTATAATGCTATTAAAGTAATCATCAGTGATCACCAATGGAAGATTTTAAGAGTGATATCTGTCATCGGTGATCATTATAATAAAGTTGTTAGAGTAATATCCATCACTGGTGGTCACCAGTATAAGGTTATTAGAGTAATATCTGTCACCGGTGGCCATCAGTATAAGGTTTAATGTACTATCTGTCATCAGTGATCACCAATGGAAGGTTTTTAGAGTAATATCTGTCATCACCAGATGAATTTAGAGTAATTATCAGTTATCACCAGTATACTGTTTTTAGAGAAATATTTGTAATTTTTATTTATTTGTTTATTTATTTATTATTTATTTATTTAGAACTAATATTAGTCATTGGCAGGGTTGGGAGGGTTACTTTAAAAATGTATTCCATTACAGTTACAAATTACTTAACAAATTACATAAAATGTTACAAATTACATAAAAAATGTCATCTGTAACGTAATCCAAGTATCACAATATGAAAGTAATGTAATCTGATTATTTTTGGATTACTTCAAGGTCACATATGTAAATAAAGTCAAGAGAAAAACAGTGTGATTTAAAATACTTTTATTTAGAGCGTATTTTAGAGCTTAAAAACATGTTCAATGTTTGTATTTGTTTTAAAGTGCACCTATTATGTTTTTTCAGATATTACCCTGCATGTAGTGTGTTATAATAGCTGGTTGTGAATGTATAAAATCTGCAAAGTTTCAAAAATCAAAGGGCACGACAAATATAGTTATTGACTCCCAAAAAAAGGAACCGATTCTGAACAGCTGAATCGAGTCGTCAGTAACTCCAGACTTACTTCCTGTACTAACCTACATAGGGTTGTAACAAAAAACCCGCCTCTGGTCTTCATCGGCTGCTCGCTGACAGACGGAGCTGAAACTCGTTGTGGTAGTGGGCGTTTCGTTTTTGAAACACGCTGACAGCGGCAGACCAATCACAACAGACTGGGACATCTGACCAATCAGAGCAGAGTATGCTCTCTGAAAGGAGGAGTTTAGAGTGAATCCTTTAGAACGAATCATTTAACGAGTCGTTTTTGACACTGGGGGAAAAAGGTAATGCTGCAATTTAAATTATGAGCATATTAAAGTGTTTTTTTTTACCTTAGATGTGTGTAAATCTATTGTATGAGACCTTTAAAATAAAATTCGGCACGTTTCAAAACCATAATAGGTGCTCTTTAATAAAATGTAAAAAATAATAATAAAGATCACTGTCCCTGATGCGGGTAACAACAATGTGTGTTCACTTCTACCAAATTAACTCTGTGCAAAATTTATCTGGCGAGAGAGAACCAGAACTATAATCAAGCAGCTGTCTATATTATGTTATGTGTCAAAAGATTTTGACTTTCTAATCCTGATAGTATTCCCATTTTTTACAAAATGTACCTGTAATCTGATTACTTTTGTTTTTTGATGCAACTGTAAAGGATCACAGTTACCAGTTTTTTGTGTCCTGATTACGTAATGCCGTTACATGTATTCCGTTACTCCCCAAGCCTGGTCACTGGTGACCTATTTGTCACTTATATAAGACTTTTACATCACCTACATATCTCTCACCTTTAACCATCCATATAAGCTCGTCAGAGAAACATATTTCCCCTGTGGACACCTGTATAAGATGTTTGGAGTTATATTTCTTATCTGCGTTTACCCATATAAGGTAATTAGAGTAATATTTGTTACCTGGGTTCACTTGTATAAAGGGCTTAGAGTAATATCAGTTAGCTGTGTTCACCAGTATAGGATGTTTTTAATTCATATCTGTCACCTATGCAAAATAATATGTGCCAGCCTGTATAAGCAGCTTTTCTCACACACTTACCAGCATAAGATGCTTTGTGTAATATATGTTACCTGTGTTCACGTTTATAGAGTATTAGAGTATTATGTCTCACATTTGGTCATTTGCATGAGGTGTTACAAGTAATAACCGTCATTTGTGTTCACCTGTATGAGGTGATGAAACTTTAATATTACCGCTTAGAGGTATTTCTTGTGTGTGTGTGTGTGTGTGTGTGTGTGTGTGTGTGTGTAGTAAATAAGGAAAAAATCAGATTTTATTTTTGTCATATTTGACATTTTTTCATACTTATACATTACCTTTATATGTTATATGCATAATATGCACTCACTATCTACTTTAATAGGAACACCTGTGCACCTGCTCATTTATTCAGTTATCTAATCAGCCAATCATGTCGCAGCAGCACAATGCATAAAATCAACAAAACGTTTCCACCCACAGAACTGTCGCTTACTCAATGTTTTTTTTTCCACACCATTCTGTGTAAACTCTAGAGACTGTAGTGTGTGAAAATCCCAGGAGAACAGCAGTTTCTGAAATATGCAAACGAACCCGTCTGGCATCAATAATAAATCACAGAAATCACACTTTTCCCCCATTCTGAGGTTTGATGTGAACATTAACTGAAGCGCTTGACCTGTATCTGCCTGATTTTATGTACTGTGCTGCTGCCACATGATTGGCTGACTGGATAACTGCATAAATGAGCAGGTGTATAGGTGTTCCTAATAAAGTGGCTGGTGAGTGTATATGATTTTTTTTTTAAACATGATATTTCATGTTTGTTAGAGAATTTGAGCTAGGCATTTGGGTATTTATTCACTTTTAATAAAAATTGAAAATGGGTCATTTCATTTCAAACACAAATACAGGTTAAGGTAATATATCTCACCTGTTTTGGTGGCTGCAAGTTGACCCAGCAGTCGGCATCTGACATCATACCAACATCCGCCAGTTTGAATCTCACAGTGCCCAGAGTAGTATTCCGGGAGAACCGGTCGCAGATGTTTAAGGTCAGTGCCACCTCTCCCTCCATGCTCTCTGTGCTTTCTGTACTACAGCTACTGGGCAGGGAGAACACCATAGCCTCGCCCCACTGCACTCTTGATGCTAGCTTGCGTACTGCTGTCTGGGCAAGCCTCTGTTCTCCAAATACACTCACACACCCTGACACATAGCCCTCATTACCAGTTTCCATGCTTACTTGCTCCGCTACAGAGAGGACAAAAGAAGAATAAGAAGACATTGTTTTTTTTTATTTAGTGTTGATTTAGTGAGCTCATTCATGCTCTGGAAATGGTCTTGAACAGATTAAAAGAATAATCAAAATTTTGCCTAAAGGTATATACTAATGACTGCAGCGTTATAATGGTAGGCCTTCAGAAGGTTTTTAAAACTTTCAATCACACTCCAATTGGGAACGCCTCCAGAGGTAAAAACCCTCCTTCCCAGTCATTACAACAGCATACAGAGGACCGTGTTATATTGTTTGGGTGGGTTTCATCAGGCTGTGAGAATCACATGGACCAGTCTATGGGTCAGTCTAAAT
>JANDJT010000164.1:13919893-13944090 GCA_024331685.1 Stegophilus panzeri
CTTCCAAACAACTTGTGGTGATGTAGGTGACTCGGATCGTAGTTTTGGAGACTTTCTGACCCCAAGACGCAACTAACCTCTGCAATTCTCCAGCTTGATCCTTCGAGATTATTTGGCTACTCGGACCATCCTCTTCACAGTGCATTGAGACGATATAGATATACGTCCAATTCCAGGTTGATTCATAACATTTCCAGTTGACTGGAACTTCTTACTTATTGCTCTGATAGTGGAAATGGGCATTATCAATGCTTGTGCTACTTGCTTATAGCCACTTCCCATTTTGTGAAGCTCAACAACCTTTTGCCACACATCACATCTACATTCCTTGGTTTTAGCCCATTGTTATGAATGACTAAGGGAATTTGGCCTATGTGTTACCTAATATTTATACCCCTGTGAAACAGGATGTTATAGCTGAACAATTTCAACCCAGGTGTACTAAATTTAAAAAAAAAAAATATCAGTGGGAATATTCTTCAAATATATTTTTCACATATGAATTCATAGGGATGCCTATAATTGTTGCACACCCATATTTAACAAAGATAAAAACATTTTTTTTTGGATAAACCTGTGTTTTGTTCGCAATTGTTTGATATCCATGAGAGCAGAGTATTTTTATGATTTTTTTTAAAAAACAGTATCAAAAGGTTAAACAATAAGACAATTTTTCACAGTCGTCTTTGCTCATATTAACCAAGGGTGACAGTATTAGTGGAGAGCACTGTATGTGTATGTCTCTCAGTTCAGACCACAGGTTTTCAGGGAGATTCAAATCTAGGGTGGTCATTGTAAAACATTGATTTTGTGCTTCTTGAACCAATTCTGTATTGATTTAGAAGTATGTTTGGCTCATCATCTTGTTGAAAGTGCTATCAATGTCCAAGTCTGAACCTCCTGACAGAACCAGTAAGCTTTTGGGTTGAAATATCTTGATACTTCACAGAACTCAAACAGCCCAAAGCATCAGTGACACCCACTGCAATATACGGTGGTGGATCAGGTGCTTCTCCTTTTCCAAACATGCTGACATGCTTTCCCACAGCTTGTTGTTTGGAAGTGGCGTTTAGCAGGTGTTGCGATTGATTTTGAAACTAGACAAACACAAGAACCAACTAAACAGCCCAAATATAAAACTTTGACATTTGTTCTTTATTTCTGACATGTGAAACTTATTTTGTTTTGGCTCTTTTTTTGTTTTTGTAATTGTGCTTAATGGAAACATCCACCTTAATGACTTATAATTAACACGTAATTTTCAGAGATGTCCAAGAATTTCTTTGGAATTCAATTGTTGATTTTTTTTTTTTTTTTTCAGTTTAAACACCGTCCTTTCACATGCTGTTTATTTTCTCTTTGGTTAACGGTTTCCTACATTACCCATTGTCCTACATTACCCAACTACCTGTTAATGGTGGTCCCTGTGGAATTAATCTTGCTACATCTCTACCTAAAGAGAACAATGCAGCAGTGCTTTAGTTCTTCAGTCTGTCCAGCTCTTCTTCTTAATCTGTAAAACTTTCATGCTAATACATAGATCACTAACAGGCCGAGCCGAGTCTCTGATGTAACTCAGTGCAGCTGTCATATCGCTGCATTGCTGTCTGTAACTTTGAGACTAACATTTGCTCTCTCCACTAGTTATATATTGGTGTAGAACCCTGGCGTATGTGGGCAGGAAGGAGGACTTGAGAGACAAGCCAATTTTTGACGGCGCTTCAGAGCGCCTTTTATTCTTCATCAGTGCTTTTCAGCATGTTTTTTTATAACTCAACAGAAAACAAAATGCTGCCTCAGTATCTCACAGTTTCTGTCTCATTCAAGTTCAAACTCATGCTCTGTGCATGTGTGTGCATGTTGTATGTAAACTGCGCCAGCTCTGTCCCTGGTTACGGCAGCTACTGACATCATATAAACACACATAAGTAGACTGGCGATAATCAGACACAGGTGAGGATCATCACATGTTACCTGCCGGTTCAACCCACTTCCTCTCCGTGTGCAGCTGACTCTCAATTCTGACCCACTAGTTCGCCCCTGCTGCCACATTTGTCACCAGAATCATTCATTCCATCACAAATATTTTAATATAAACATATTATTTCAGGCTGGAGTTTTCTTTAAATGACAATTCTAACTTTTGTGTTTTTATAACCATGACCTTGACAAAAATCAACTGTCCCTTCAATGTTGACAGTTTTGTTTTTTTCCCACGGTAACAGATGACAAAGTGATTTTACAAGTGTGCAGCCTTACATTTATACCCCATGGAAACGGAATCAATTTTGCTCATTTTTATGAAGTGTGCCAATAATTCTGGAGGCAGCGTTCATAAAAGTTAGTAATTGTACAAAGATTATGGAATAATTTTCATAATTTCAGTTTTAATTTGAAGAATATGAGTTTTGCAATGAACAAGATGGATTAATATGTTGATTTGCATTGTAGGTCAGTTCGTGTTTAAATAAACCATCTTTGATTGTCTGAAGCTGTAAACAGGGTGCTGCGTGATGAACAAACATGTTGTAAAAGCAAAAGGTAACACTAACGAGTACTTAAATAAAAATGGAAATAACAACTAAAACGTTTTTATTTGTTGGATGCTTGTTTAGGTACGTCCATGATAAGAAGTGTGTGGCCACCACTGATAACATAACCGTCTCAGTCTCCACCTCTTTCCTACCCGAGCTCAGCTCTGTCCACCCGCCACACTTCTTCTTCACATACAGAATCAGGTAAAACACAGAACACTCCTCATCTGCTAATTACATTTCTGAATATTCTGTTCCGCTTAGAAAGGACTGTATGAATCCGTCTTTTACGACCTGTACCTCTAGAAGCTGTAACAGGTTTCACGATCTCTTGAAGCACATGAAATATTTGAAAATAAAAAAGCAAGCTATACATATATAACAAGCACTCCACTAATATTGGCACCCTTGGTAAATATGAGCAAAGAAGGCTTTGAAAAATTATTCTTCATTGTTAAAATAATTCACAAAAATACTCTGCTCTCATGGATATCAAACAATTGCAAACAAAACACAGATGTTAAAAAATCTTTGTTTCATGCCAAGTGACAATAACTTTTGTGAGTTGTTGTGATTCATACATTTTGAAATCAGTGGTGTTATGGTGAAATGTCTCTAGGTTTACATGCTATGTTCTGGACTTGCTGGACTTCCGACCAGAAGTTTAAACACCTAAAATGTTCCCATTCTTACCACACACACACACACACACACACACACACACACAGTCATACACATACACACAGCCACAAATGCTTTGGCAATATACTTAAGGTCCTGTCTCACGTCTTGTGCGGACTGGAACAGGTTTCTGGATACACTTGGCTTCTTATCGCTGACTTTTCCCAGTTCTTTTTGATTTGAATAGTGCTCTGTGGGATGTTTAAAGCTTAAAAAAAAGAATTTATTTTAATAACTAAACCCTGACTGATACTTTCCAGAACTTTGTCCTGACTTGTTTTGATAGCTATTGGTCTTAACGATGTTGTCTGTTTAGGCATGTTCTCTAACAAACTGTTTCAGGAACAAACTCTTTCAAAAACAAGGAAGAGTCAAAGGTCTGCTATTACAACTAGTCTTAACTTTTAAAAAACAACAACAAAGGTTTAATTAGTATTTGTTTTGAATAACAGCTTTCCAGAAAAGACACTCATGCTGTTAACGAACAGTAATAGAATTATAAGGAAAAATCTAAGATTTATGTTGTGAGGTACAGAAAAATAAATAACTAGTTCCTTACCAAAGAAGACTGCAATGTTAACAAATTAAAAACATTAAAAAAAAAAAAAAAAAATTAAAGTAAAGCATAGTTAATGGGTTTCCAAAAATTCTGAAGGGATGCATTCAGAATATTTGCCTAGTGCTTTGGACTGTAAAGATCTTTTCAAAAGGAATATTTGACCATGTTCACTATCCTCTACTTGGATGGGTGTCAATATATTTTATTGCAAACATAAATTTGTTATTTGGTGTGTGAGGTAATAATAAACAATTCTGTGAACCTTCCCTTTATAGTTAACAGCAAACAGGTTTCTAAAGCATTTTCAGTCGAGTGTATCCACACTAGCTTTTTAAAGATTTAAGGGAATTACAGAATGATGGATGCTTTTGATGGAGTCTTATAAAATCTAGATGATCTGGTTAATGTCTCATATATGTACATACAAATATATATCCCATTAATGTCATATATGCGAGTGGCTAATGTGGTGTGAAAATGTACAAAAGTTACACCATATCGAGACAAGCCATTTGAGAGAGTAATGTCACACAAGTTTGGGACTCCTCCAGTATTGCCGAAAGAAAAACATTACAAAAGCACAGGCAACATCCAGGAATGTGATACATTCACAACTGCTGCCACGTCGCTGATTGGATAATTGCATAAATGAGCAGGTGTACAGGTGTTACTGCTGCTGCCTTAATTGTGAACCATTGCTGACCCTTCTGTCACTTTTCTTTTTATACATCCTAGTCCTGATAAAGCAATGCATAAAATAGAAAACAAATGATCAAATTTGAACCCTGCATTGCAGCACATACCTTATCCAGGGCTTGAAATTAACTTTTTTACTTGGTAGCATTGGTGCTCCCTACTTTATAAAGTTAGGAGCACCAGAAAAATTTAGGAGCACCACAGCTACAATTTATACACACACACACGTGTGTATAATGTGTATATGCCAGTCAATCCATTAGGTGTTGTTAGGCAGCCGCCTAAGGCGCCGCCACACTGAGTCAGATTAACAGTACCAAACCACATTTAACGTTCCTCATGTCTTTTATTACCTCAGAAAAGTTTCTTTGGTGAAATTGGATTGTTGGCACCCCCTAGTGCTGATGTAAATAAGCAGCAGTTTGTGCAAAGCTGTGCAAAAGGACACTCATAACCGGTGTTTTTTTGTTGTTGTTGTTTTAAATAACATTAAAAAGTACATCATACTTATCAGTCATCACCTTTGGTGTGTCCGTGTGATTGTGTGTGTGAGTGTCAGTGATGTAGTTTTTTTTACGGCATTATGGATGATAATGATCATGGCATAATGTTTGCTGCTGTCGTATTACCGGCAATCTAGATTGTTAGTTTACGTGCAAAATGAAGCGACAAAAACCATCAGGAGCTCAATTTCAAAAAAAGAAGAAGAGGCAAAGCGTGAAAAAAACAAAAGTAAGCTTATTATAATTTCTATATCATTTGTCATTTTTGTGGTGTTAAATTAATTAGATAATGGATTTACTGTGAAGACCGGGATTGGTTGACTTCTGTCCAATGCTTAAAAATGCTAATGGTGAAGCACACCACGGACTGATCTTTGCTTCCATAATATTATGCTGTTTTAGATGTGCAGTATCTGAATGTTTGACACGTGTTAAAAAGTTCAAACCTGTTCAGGCGATGAAGTCTCACACCCTGATAATTTGTGCCAACAGCAAACCCCACCCCAGGCAGTCTCCCCTAATATATTTAGAAAATAAGGATGATTATTACTAATATTTATTACTTATTAGTAAGACTGTGCTGTCCGCAAGCAACAAGCTAGCTTTTTAAAAGCAAAGCCAGTGATTGGGTGGATTTGTCCTTTCTGTGTGTTTATTGTTTGAGAAATAGAATAGAGAATCTCGAATGCAATCGATTGTGAGTGACGTCACTTCCAAGTACAAACACGCCCCATAGTATACTCCCACCCCCAACACTGATTGGCAGGTTTCTGTGCAAAGCATGGGAAATTTAAATGCGAATGGATTTGCCAATTCGTTTCAATATTGGCAGGCTCCATACGCCACACTGAGGAAGTGAAATAGCAAACGGGGTAATTGCTATTGCTATTTCAATATGACAGGGTCATAACTCGTAACTCCCAGGAAATGCAATTGCAAATGGACTTTGCGTTTCCATTTGAAATTTGGCAGACACTACGTTCGTGTAAATGAAAATACATTTTGGGGACGTCTCAGCATTTATTAACCAAGAAAAATAATTCCTTATGATGATGAATAATTTTCCAAGTCTAACTATCGAGATTGTAAGTAACTTGAGACAGACCTTTTTTTTTACTCCATGTAGATCATAAACCATTGAAATCGTTTGAGAAATGTAAACGTTATTGTGCTGTTTATCCAGAAAAATCGTAGCTCCCCGTTTACTTCTCTTTGTTTATAGGGCAGTCTTTCCCGGATCAATATGGCGGACACGTTGACTTATCACAGCAATGGGCCAATGCAGCGTCTATATATTTCTATGGGCCCAACTGGCTTGACTGTAGCCTCAAATATCATTGGCTAACTAATTTTTCCGTAAATCCGTTCTGATTGGCTGCCTGCCACTGTGGCGAACGGTGGACTGTATCAGCTCACGGCAGACACATACTCTGTGGTAATTAGAGAAATGAAAACAGGTCACACCACAGCAATTATTTGCACTTTCACAAATGCTCCCAAATATATTTTAAGGTCGCACATATAAAATTTTGGGAATATTTCGAGCCTTGTTATCAGACTAGTATTCAGCTTCTGCCTGAATGGCAGCATTGCAGAGAGATCACTTTGCACACTTGCCTTGTGACACTTCTGACTCTCCCAGTGACTCATTTAGCACCTTGGCACTGTTGTGATACGTAATATGTTGAGTACGTAATACGCTGTGTGCATGTACCGGAAGTAATGCCATGTTGAACACGTTGAGGCCATAGTAAAAGATGTTCTAACTAATCTATGAGGCTGTTATTTCATGGTGGCAGCAGTGAATAACTTATCATCCATGTGACTGTTCATGACTAATGAAGTGAAAACCGAGTACACTGTGAGTTTAATCTGTGTTAATGACTGTGTGAAATGCCTAAGCGGGAGACCACTCTGTGACGTGCTCTCTTGTATACCTGTGTGGGATCGTGAAGGAGCACACTGTCTGCGTGATAACTGCTAATCGGTCCAAGGACGACGACAAAAAACACAGAAAAGATCGACTACTTTTAACCCGAGTACCAGATAAACGCGTTAAAATGACAGCACATTTACCAATGATGAACTGGTCTGACCCCGATCTAAGCGAAGCAATGTCTTCATTCAAACAAAAAATTAATCTGTAACTGGAGGATGAAGAAATAACAAATGCAGAAAAACAAGCTAGGAAAATATGTGGAGGCATTGGAGATGAAGGATTCAAACGACTCAATGCAAGTGATGAAGATAAGAAAAAGCCTGTTACCTTGTGGAATTTCTTTGAAGGGCAATTAAAGCTAAATGTGAACTTCAGAATCCACAGGCTCCATCTCGTGCAATATAGACAAAAACCAAATGAGAGCATAGACGACTTTGTGACTAGAGCCAGAATTTTAGCACTGAAATGCCAATTCACTGACAATGAGCTTAATGAACGTCTAGTCCTACTTATCATTGCCAGTACTCATTTTGATGCTATAAGAAACGACCTATACAGCAAGCCTAAATGCCACCCCATTGCCGACGTACTAGCAGAGGGGCGAAAGTACGAAGTCTTAGCAGCTGGTAACAAACAGATACTTGGCATGTCACACACTGAAAAGGTCCATGTTGTAACAAGAGGACGAACGTCAAAACTGTGACACAAACCACAAGCAAGGCAGTGCCCTGCATACATGGTGCATGTTCTATGTGTGGTAACAGAGGCCACTCGGCAACGTGCTGTAAAAAGAGCCGACGACAGAGACAGCTATCCAACGAGTGCAGAAAAAGTAAGTCACAAACATGCAACAGATACCAAAACCACACTAACCCAAGGAAAGACCACAAACGCAAAGATGAGCCCAGCATTAATGTTGTAGACAGCACTAAGGATGACGAGGAGTATACTTACCAAAAATACTTTTACTCCATCACCATCAGTACAAAATGCATGCATAGTATCCATGTGAAACCACCCAGAGATGAGGCATATACAACTTTGAATGTTAAACCACCTCTCCTGCAAGGACATGGATACACACTTCGACTGAAAATAGATACTGGGGAATCTGGAAACACACTCCCAATAATTACATTCAAACAGATGTAAAATCCAGATGGATAGATGCAAAGTTCGATGTCATTGATGTACCTGGATCAGCTGTAGTTGGACTACCCACAAGTGAGCTCCTCAGCCTTGAGACAGTAAACGTTGATGCGATGGCTGAAAGAGAAAATAATGGACATGAGAGAAGACAAACAAAAATGAGTACCCGACAACACATAAAAAGCCTTAAAGAATTAATTGAGAAATACCCAGACCAATTTGATACAATTGGCAGTTTCAATGGCACAGCAAATCTCATTATAAAGGAAGGTACAAAGCCATTCATCGACCCACCATGTAAATGTAGTATCCACATGAAGGACAAACTCCAACATGAGTTAGATAAACTTGTCGATCAAAGAGTTTTTTTTTAGGACTCTGATAAGCCTAATGGAAAGAGCTGTAGAAACAGGTCTGGTGTTCACCAGTGTTCACCAGGTCTGGTGATACAAGTGTATCATCAAGCGGCAGAGCATATCCTTCTTTGGAAACCTGTACACAGACAAAGGCATCAAACCAGACCCGGTCAAAGTCCATGACATACCAAAAATGCCAACACCACAGAGCAAGGACGACCTTCATCGAATCATGGGCATGTTAAACTACCTGTCCCCTTATAGACCAAAGTTTGCAGATAAAGCTCACAATCTGAGGGGATTGCTGAAAAGTGACATGGGACACTGATTATCAGAAATGTCCTAAAGACAACAGTGACTGTTGACGCTTGCTTGAAGTTCTACAATCCAGCAGTCACCCTCACACTGGAGGTAGATGCATCACAGAGAGGCATTGGTGTACCACTGGTGCAAAACAACAGGCCCATTGCTTTTGGTTCAAAGACTCTAACTGACTGTCAGTCAAGATATAACAACATTGAAAGAGAAATGCTTGCTATTGGGTAGGGTATGCAGTGATGTGATACACACATACTTGTACGGCAAATCATTCATCGTCGTAACTGACCGCAAACCTCGTCACCATATGCACAAAACCTCTGCATGCTGCTCCCCCCAGGCTACAATGCATGCTGATCCAAACACAGGGATATAACTACAGCATCGTGTATCGCCCTGGAAGTCAAATGATTCTAGCAGACACTCTCAGCCGCCTGCCGAAACCTGAAAACAATGAAGACATTGAACTTGATGAACACATTGATGGACTGGATACAGAATTTGAAGACCCTGACCATCATATTGTTGCAAACATAAACCTCTCCCAAAACAAACAGGAGATTCTCAGAACGGAGACCGCAAAAGACTCCAAGATTAGTGCATTAAAAAAAGATATCCATCAAGACCTGCCAAAAGATGTATGCAGTTATTGGTCTTCCTGAGATGAACTTGCCATAGAAACAGGAGTTGTATTTAAGGATAGACAAGTGCTTATCCCAGAATCCATGATCGACGGCATTTTGACTCAGCTCCACGCAGCCCACCAAGGTATTGTAAAAACACACAGGTTGGCTTGAGAAAGTGTTTATTGGGCAAAGATAAACACAGACATTGAAAAAAATGTGCAGATCTTGCAATACCTGTGCAGAACATCAAGACGCACACCCAAAAGAACCTCTCATTCCACACAAAACACCCACAAAGCCATGGCAGTGCCTGGCGGCGGATCTGTTCAAGATTCATGGACATCTGTACCTGCTTACCGTGGACAGGTATTCCCATAATGACCCATTGGTTGATGAAATGCCCATACCAGCGAGCAGCTACGCAGTTGCACAAAAAATACAAATGTACATTTGTAACGGACCACAGTCCGTTATCTGTCATTATTTCATCTCGTTGACCAAATAAAGACATGTACACTGGACAACATGTACACTGGACAACCTTTCAGGAAATTCATAGCTGACTGAGGAATTATATTATATATTAGGCTGGTATTACTTCAGGCACTAACAAGAGTGCCTATCATCGCCTGGGTGGTATTCAGACTTAACCACTCACAGTGAGATTTTAATACCAAAATATTGAGGCCAATATTAAAATGCATAAATTTGGCACCATTAGTTAATCAATAGTACCAGGCCATTAACAGAATAATGGAAGAGGCAATGGCATCTTACTTGGAGAGATTACTTTTTTCAAGGACTGAATATTTTGTGGATAATGTGAATTTACATTGATCTGTAATTGATCGGCAATTGTTTTCTTTCAGACGAAGGGCACATCATCTTTCCAGGAGAGTGTATCAAATGAACAAAAACATTATTTATGCATTTATACATAACATATACACTGTACAGATGATTCTAGATTTGGTATTAGTAACTGTACCTTGCTATCCTGTAGAAAAGCACTATTAGATTAGAATACACAGGATGTAAACTCCATAAATGCTGCAAACTACATACCCTGTGTGTTCAGTTTAATAAACCTTAGAGTAGAGGTTCTGGCTTTGCCTCAGGACCCCAAAGCCATTTCAACTGAACCTCTTTCAATATATGTACAGGGCAGTGGTGGCTTGTCGGTTAAGGCTCTGGGTTACTGATAGGAAGGTCGGGGGTTCAAGCCCCAGCACTGCCAAGCTGCCACTGTTGGGACTTGAGCAAGGCCCTTAACCCTCTCTGTTCCATGGGTGCTATATCATGACTGACCCTGTGCTCTGACCCCAGCTTCCTAACTTGCTGGGGTATGTGAAGAAAAAAAATTCACTGTGCATACGTATAGGTGATCAATAAAGACTCATTATCATTATATTACACTGCCCACTAGTGCACATATGTTCTGGCAGTTGTTGTTGTAATAAAGTTTTCCTATTATTTACAGCCCTTAATCATTTTCTTTTTATTTATTTATAAGGATTGAGATGGCGAAGTCAGCACTGCCAGAGAGTGCATGCCAGTTGGATAGTCGCTACTGGAAAATCACCAATGCGAATGGGAATGTGGAGGAGGTCCGAGGTCCTGGTGTTGTGGGTGAGACAATAGATGCGTAGTATGCACATACAGTCCCCACCGAAACTATTGGAACGGCAAGGCCAATTCATTTGTTTGTTCTATACACCAAAGATATTTTGGTGTGAGATCAAAAGATGGATATGAGATGAGAGTTTAGGATTTCAGCTTTTATTTCCTGATATTTGCAACCCCAATTCCAAAAAAGTTGGGACAGTAAGGAAAATGCAAAAAAAAACCAACAAAAAGAGTAGGGATGCATGATACAAAATTTCTCAGCCGATACCAATTATTCAGAGTGATATCGGCCGATACTGATAATCACTACTGATAGTTCTGCCTTTTATGCCTTTGTTATAAATTAATAATAATTAATACACAATTCTAAAAGAAATGCAAATAAAAACTTTATTCTCTCCATTTCAACAAGTTGTTTCACAGTAACTGGTCTCATAAATAGAAAACACATTACTCTAATTAACATGAACATGAACTAAATTCTGAAGATTAAAGTAAGATTTCTTAACTTATTGAATGTTATTAATTCATATTAACAGAATTAATTGACTGAATTCAAAAAACCTCCTGTTATTCTCACATTCACTCACCACAAACAAAAGCATTTCTTTAACATCAAACTGGTAATATAGACTATAAACTTTTGTATATATTAACATTAACTGGATATGAGATACACTATTCTACAAATATATTTTCTATATACTACTTTTTTGTTAACTCATCTTCATTTACATCTTTCATCAGTGAGCCCTTTAATTCAGCGTGAGCAATAAAATTTTTGACTCGATGCCCAAACTCCCGCTTCACTGCTGCATCGTCCGGTGTAAAATTTTAGCAGTGCAGAGATTAGAGATTACAAACTGCAGTTTTGTCATCATTCTACACAAGAGACATCTTCTTTACACACAGCACAAAATCCATGTGTTTTACCGTCCTCTTTTGATTGACAGGATATAATCGGCCCTGATCATTGGATGTTTTTAAACTATCGACCATTGGCCAATATCGTAAAAAATTGTCTTTTATCTGCTGATACTGATCAGCCGAAACATTGGTGCATCTCTAAAAAAGAGTCGTTTGAAAATTCAATTCACCCTGTATTGTATTGAAACACATTTTTAACACATTATTTGATGTTGTACTTTGTGAATTGAATTTATTTTTGAAAATATACACTCATTTCTAATCTGATTGCAACTGCAACACACTCCAAAAAAGTTGGGACAGTCGACTGTGTACCACTGTGTAACATCACCTTTTATTTTAATAACATTTATTAAACGTTTGTGCACTGAAGACACCAGTTGGTTAAGTTTAGCAAGTGGAAATTTCCCCCTTTCATCCATTATGCATTTCTTCAGCTGCGCAACTGTTCTCAATCAGAGACAGGTCAAGACTGCAGACAGGCCCTGCTAGCACCCGCACGCTCTGCTTACGCAACCATGCGCTTGTAATCAGGACAGAATGTGGTTTGGCGTTGTCCTGCTCTGGATGTCAGCATATGTTGCTCTCATATGTGTACATATCTTTCTGCATTAATGGTGCCCTCACAGATGTGCAAATTACCCATGCCATGTGCACTGACACATCCTGGCTTTTGGACCTGACGCTGATAACAGCTCTGATGGTCCTTTTCCTCTTTGGCCCGGAGAACACGACGGCTGTTTTGTCCAAAAACTATTTGAAATGTCAACTTGAAGTCAGCGGCACTTCTGGCAGTGTTGATGTGTGGCTTCTGCTTTTCATAGTAAAGCCTTAAATTGCATCTGTGGATGCAGCGGCGAATGGTGTTGACTGGCAAAGGTTTACCAAAGTATTCCCAAGCCCATGTCAGGATCTCCATTACAGACTCATGACGGTTTTAAAATAATGACGTCTGAGGGATCGGAAATCACGCGCATTCAGAAGTGGTTTTCGGCCTTGCCCTCTACACACCGAGATCTGACCGGATTCCTTGAATCTTTTAATTATATTGTGCAGTGTAGAACGTGAAATGCCCAAAATCCTACTGATTTGTCTTTGGGGATTGTTGTTCTCAAAGTGTTGGATTATTCGCTGATGCATCTATTGGCAGATTGGTGAGCCTCGGCCCATCCTTGCTCTTGAAGGACTAGGCCTTTTATACTATGATTAGATGATTACCTCACCTGTTTCACGTCACCTTCTTATTTCAACTTGTCACGCTGCTATTAGTCCTAAATTACCCCTGTCCCAACATTATTGGAACGTGTTGCATGCATCAATTTCAAAATAAATGTTTATCTTCAAAAAAAATTAAATTGTGCAGTTGATGTGGTAAAACATCAAATACCTTGTCTTCATATGTTTTTTGTTTAAATACAAGTCAAAGTACATTTACAAATCACTTCTCTTTGTTTTTATTAGCATTTTCCATACTGTCCCAACTTTTTCGGAATTGGGGTTGTAAGCAACATAAAACATAGAACCTTTTGTATCAGACCACTCAATTTGTAGGTGAGCAAAAGTATAGGAACAGTCTTCAAGCAAATTAAAGTAAATAACACTTAATATTTAGTTGCATATACCTTGCTTGCAATAACTGCATCAAGCCTGTTTTTTTGGTTTTTTTCAAACCCTTTTTTTTCTTTTGTCTTGCTTTTCCAGGCTTTTACTGCAGCACCTTTCAGTTATTGTTTGTTTTGGGGGGTTTCTCCTCTTCAGGAGGTGAAATGCTTATCAGTTGGGTTAAGGTCTGCTGATTGATTCAGCCAGTCTAAAACCTTACCCTTTACTCTTGATGAAGTCCTTTGTTGAGTTGGCAGTGTGTTTTGGATCATTGCCTTGCTGCATGATAAAGTTCCTCCAGATTCATTTGGATGCATTTCTCTATAAATTGGCAGACAGAATGTTCCTGTAAACTTATGAATTCATTCTGCTGCTACAATCATGAGTTACATCATCGATAAAGATTAGTGAGACTGTTCCAGAAGCAGCCGTGATACTACCTCTACCATGTTTCACAGATGAGCTTGTATGTTTTAGATCATGAGCAGATCCTTTCTTTCTGCACACTTTGGCCTTTCCATCACTTTGGTAGAGGTGTGTGGCTCATCTCTGTATTTCTTTCTGAATAGCTGAAACGAGTCGTCAGTAACTCCAGACTCACCTCCTGTACTAACCTACGTAGGTTTGTAACAAAAAGCCCCGCCTCTGGTCTTCGTCGGCTGCTCGCTGACAGACAGAGCTGAAACTCGTTGTGGTAGTGGGCGTTTCCTTTTTGAAACACACTGACAGCGGTAGACCAATCAGAGCAGAGTATGCTCTCTGAAAGGAGGAGTTTAGAGTGAATCCTTTAGAACGAATCATTTAACAAGTCGTTTTTGACACTGGGGGAAAAAGGTAATGCTTCAGTTTAAATTATGAGCACATTAAAGTGTTTTTTGACTTTGGATGCATGTCAATCTATTCAATCTATTCAATCTATCTATTCAAAACAATAGGTGTGCTTTAACACATCTATGTATAAATACCAGGAAAAAAAAGCTGAAACTTGAACTCTCTTCTCATATTCATCTTTTGATCTCAAACCCAAATGTCTTCAGCCTACATCAAAAAATAAATGAATTGCCCTTGCTGTTCCCTTACTTTTGGAGGGGACTGTCTAGTGTAAGTTTATATGTATTTAAAGACACCTGAAACAAAGCTTCAGAATCAGTTCAGCTCAAATGTAGGTGTCCGTGCATGTGTGGGTGTAGGGGAGTTCCCAGTGATGACCCCCGGTAAAGTGCACGAGTACGCCAGCTGCACAACATTCTCCACCACCTCTGAGTACATGGAGGGCCACTACACCTTTCATAGGCTCAAAAACAAAGGGGAAGTCTTTGACGTCTCCATCCCAAGATTCCACATGGTGTGCCCGCCCTTCCGTGAGTCCATGGCGCGCTCGGTATGTCTGTTAATTTTTTAACTACCAACTTCCATTTAATCCTAACAATAAGAGTTGTGATGATATCTGACGAGGTGTTTGAAAGACTTCTTCTTTAACGTCAAAATCTTTTCACATTACAACTCTCATTGGAAAGTAAAGAATTCTTGTGTCTCTTGTATTCTGTCACATTTCATTTGATGTAAATTTGATGTTTTAATTGTTTAAAAATGTTCATTAATTGGTATTTTAATAGTTACTTTTTTTTTTCTAACTACTTTTTTTTTCTTTAACTCGTGTGCTCCTGTATCAGCTTACTTTTATGAGTTTATGTTACTTAACTTGATCCAGATGCTAAGAATTAGATTAGATTAGTTTAGATTAACTAAGAAGTTTAAATTAAGGTTAAATCAGCCGGACTTGGCTAACTAGTTTTCAGTCCGTCTTCCTTTCTAATTTAAGAATAGCAATGAGGGTACATCAAATTTTACTTTTAAAATTGGAGAAAAGTGACGAAATACACCCTCATGGCTGTCAATCACTGCCACTAGAAACCCGTTAACACCTCTAACTGTAAGTCTGCCTTCCTTTTTAATTATGAATAGGGTAAAGCATACAATTATGCCTTCATGACCAGAAGTATTAAATACACAAAAAAGGCATCACTATAATTTCAGCATCGCTGTTAAAATAATAGGATATGCATATAATATAGAAGCATAGGCTTTCAGTTTATAACGCATCTTAATATTGAACTCAAATCTCTTGCAATCTCTTGTAACTCATTCTAGAAATAAAAATGGCCAGCTACGACTGCACTGTAGAGGATTTACATCTGTCTCTCTGTGTTCTCATCCCCACTCCCCCTCCACCCCCCATCTTTCACTACAGAGCTCTGTGAGAGAGGTGCCCATTGCTGTCTTCAACAATGATACTGACTCAGACACAGATAACTATGAGGATGAGCATGGTATGAACATGGCCAATCCTGGAGGGCGCTGTCCTCGTCACATCTGACACACAAATATTCTCTCTTAAGCACGCACAACGCACACGCGCGCACACACACACACACACACACACACACACACACACACACATACACACATGCATGCATCAGTCCAAGGGCAACGGAGAGCAATGCTTAGACAATTGTGTACTATACAAAGGCTTTGTGTCTGTCCTGCTGTGAACCTAACTCCCCTCTTGACACACACACACACACGCACACAGTAAGTTAGTGTTTTTATATGCCTTCAGTACTAGTATCATCCAAGAACTTTACACTGAAAATACAGAGCCTGCTTTTCATAAATGCTCAGTCCAGGGATCTCGCAGTATAATATTCTGTCAGAGGTGTTGTTTTAAGCATTTAAAATCCTCGATCAGATCAAAATTGTCAAATTAAATTGGATGATTGTGTGTTATGTCAGTGAATCAGATGGTAGTAGGGGACAGCTACCATCGGTGATTGTCAATCAGTCAAAATTAACCAGTGACTGCACACTGACCGACCTGACAGTCCTAACCAGACACATCTCCACACCACCACCAAAATTTCTGTATTTGATTCTCTTTGGCTAATTCAGCTGGACATGCTGACCCTCGGACCAGTAAGTGTGTGGGAGGAAGTGTGGAACTGTCTAAACTCTGACTCATTTACTTTTCAAGGAAGTTTGCTAAATTAGAGCCAGCCAACACACACACACGCACAGTTAAACTGGACTAGACTTTTTGTATATAGGACTTTTCTGTATTTGCATTTAGCCTTGAGTATTTACACATTGGAAAAGAGACTTTTTTTTCTCATTTCCTACACACACACACCATTTGGTGAACCATCTTTAAGGGAAGACAACATTAGTTATTTCACCTAAAGCATTATAAGATTCTGATTATTGCTAGTAATAAAATTTAAACTTATTCTACTTTTTGTTGTAAAATTATGGAGTGCAATAGGGTTCAGTACACTCTTATTTGTAAATGTGTGCTTTTTTATGTTTGAGTAAATAAAGAGAAAACTATGAACATTATTACTTTTTGTCAATGTTCATTTAAAAACTGATTTAACGTTTTATTTTATGGGGATATTTTTAGAAGGCTAGGCAGAGTGCACTGCCCTGGAAGTTTCAAAGGATATTTGTTCTCAAAACAGATTCAGGGCTCTGAAATTCTGCCCATTTTTTTTCTGTCTGTTGGTGCCAGTGTGTATGCTGTAACGATAGTGAGATGAAAAGTGCTTTGTTAAAGGCTTGTCTGATCTTGCTTTGTGTTGTCGCTGTTTTTCAGCCTAAAGCTCCTCCCACTGGCACTTTTTCGTAAGACGTACCAGCCAATCATTTCTCTGATTGCAGTGAAACAGGTGTAATTTGAAATCTGTTTCTGCTGTTTCTGTGTTGATGTTGTACTAGCACTATTTCCTACATTAGTGGAGCAGGAGGGTAATGTAGCATATAATGTATCATAAAATAGTGAACAATTTTGGGCATTTTTTCCTTATCTAGTCTGTACTAGATTTTTATTTCCTTGGGGCAATAACAATAACAGTCAATGTTTATTTTTTAACAGACCCCACAGGTTTTTTTTAGTATAGGCCTTGACTTGAGAAACTGCTGATCTCCTGGGATTTTCACACCACACACACACTCTAAAGTCTCTAGAATTTACACATTGAAGTGCAAAAAACAAAAAACAATCAAGTGAGTGTCACATATGTAGGCAGAAATGCCTTGTTAATCATAAAGGTCTGAGGAGAATACCAGTGAGCAGCAGTTCTGCTGGGTGTAAACTAAAGTTCTTGACCTGCACCTGCATGATTTTATGCATTGTGCTGTTGCCACATGACTTTGAGATTAGTTACTACCAAAAAAAAGGTTTAGCCCTCCAACTATCGCTATCAGGAAATTTAGAACAATATGTGACATGGGCTTTAACCCTCATCGTTGCATTGCTTAGTAACTCGAGTCATTATTTTTACATCTTACTAATGGCATCAAATATCTGCCGGGAGAGATGGCTATTCACATCCAGCATTGCTCTACAAATCATCCATAGAGGGATTGTGTAAAACGGTTGAATACATATACATTTATTCAATATACATTTATTTACAAAGTCTGTAAATTTTGACAATAAACCTGATTTGCAATAGGGGTTGAATAATTTTGATTGCAACTGTATAGTGGGCTGGAACCAGGGAGGGTCCGGTCTTTTACCGTTACATACACATCAGTGGGACATAAATGCTACACCAATCATGGAATCACACAAACAGTAAAACCCAATAAGGTATGTCCATTTATCCCATTTAATGATAACGTTTAAAAGTGAAGAAAATACAATATTTATTAAACATCAAATCACGACCCATAATTTATAAAAGCCTGTAAAATTGTCATTCTCATAGTTGTGTACCTGCTTACTCCAGGTCATGGGTCCCAACAACTTGAAGTGTGGTCTTAAATATGATATGGCCAAAAAAAAAAAAAAAAAGCTTTAAATTGATGGTGTGATGTATATAATTATTCTGAAAAGTGCTGGGTACAAGCTCATGAGCTCTCCATAAATTGAGAATTGATCAAGATACTTATAGTGTTAAGATCATGGTGGAAAAAAATTATTTATGGAAGTACGCAACTTTGGAAATGACAACTCTGGAATCACACAATATATTTAACAATAGTTTAAGACTTTAAAAGCAGTAGAGTAGTACTTTATTCGCATTCAGCTGGTATTAGCCCATTAGTTTGTCTCTGCGTAGACATCAGGTGTTGCCAGGTTTGCTGTTAATCTGCGGGGGTTTGCCGTTAATCTCATGGTTTATCCTTTTATTTGACAGTATATGTAGTAATAAAACGCGTTTTTAACATAAATAAATAAATAGTTTAGAGTAATTCCGTGCTTTAATGGTATATCTGACACCGATAGACACATTGTTGTACGATGAATAGGCTGTAGGATGGACCTGTAACTGACCTGACAGTCGTGTAAGGCGTGGCCAGATGACCGCTGTTGGCGGGTTTGGTGATCACAGACACAGAGCTATCAGATCAGAGAGAAAGCAGTGAGTAATTAGGTTCTTGAGGAGCGTCTGATGAAAGGGGTAAGTTAATAACGCTTCATGATTTATATCAGACTTTAAATGACGTCTAATTATTTCGCTTCTCTCTGTTTTAATTAGTGGATTGCTAACTGCGGCAGGAAATTGATAAGAGTGCCTTCCATGCTGGCGGATAATTGTGGGATTTTCGGCATTAAAATTCTTTCTCTGCAATTTATCAAAACATAATACATCATTTCCAGTGGACAGAAACGCCACAATTACAAGATGATTCAACCAAAGCATGTCCTCTAAAGTTAGTCTTTAACTATTATCTAACGGTTACTCATATCATCACTTTAGTAAACAAACAAACAAACCTTTGCACTTTATCTCAAATTTCAAATACGCAATATAGACCTACACTCACCGGCCACTTTATTAGGAACTATAAAGTATTAGATCATTCAGGTAGTTGTCATGTAATGTGCAGTGCATTTTATTTTCAGAGCTTTACTGTTTAAATCGTGCCATGTGGTTGTTAATGGCAGACAGGCTGGTGTGAGTGATCTAGAAACATCTGATCTGAACGCACTCTGTAGTTGGTGACAGTACCATAACCACATTAGACATTCAGGGGGACACGTCTGATTATTGGGGAGGACATGGCCAAATTGCATATGCCGCTGTTTATGGATGATACCTCTGAATTTAGACGGCATAATGCCGCTGTTTATGTTTATGCCGTAAAGTCAAGGGCATCCTCACAAGCTGCTTTTTTATTTTATTTATTTTATTTTTTTAAATATCGAACAATATCAGTTTACAAACTAAAGTAGGGTACAATAATATGCATATGAAACATATACACAAATAACATGTAATTAAATCTCCATTCGGATATCGATCATTTTGTGCATATATGCTTAAACAGGTCCATGTGTATAAAAGAAACAATAGCATATTCAGTACAATAAACAAATGCATAATTCAGACACTTAAGGGTTTGCAAGGAAAAAATTAATACATTTTAAAAAATAAAACGTGCAAAATCTTAGAAAGAAAGAGACTCGTACATGACTTTATACAATTCACCAAGGGATTGATTATCTTTGGTTAAGTATTTTATGGAGGATAGATAATTTATACATTCATTTTTAAAAGAAGTTAAAGAGGGTTTACTGTTATTCCATTTGCTTTTATGTATATGATATTTACCCATAGTAATAATAATGCTTAACATTAAGAGACCATCTACATAAACCAAAAGCTGAAATAAATTTAGTGAAGGAATTTCAGCGCCAATATTTATCGAGCTGTAAAGGTCCTGCCAGAACTGCAATGTGACTGGGAAATAAAACAAAAATGTTCAATGGTTTCAGGCTCTTCTAAGCAGAATCCACAAAAATCTACTTCAAAACAGAATATTTTCCATAAAATTTCAGCAGCAGGATAAACGTTAATGATGAACTGAATGTCCTTCATTTTAGGTACAACTGGCCATTTAAGAGAATAAAAGTAGGTTATTTGTTTGTAAATGTTTCATTATCAAAAATAAATTTTTGCTGGTGTGTTGAAATCATAGAATATTTTACATTTGAATACATTTGTTATTGCACAAAGTAAAATCTGCCTGATTCCAACCTTGCTGAAGCACCCCTAGATCATCACCGATCCTCCACCAAATGTTACAGTGGGTGCGAGACACAGTGGCTTCTAGTCCTCTCCAGGTCTCTGTCTAACCATTAGACGACCAGGTGTTGGGCAAAGCTGAAAATTGGACTCATCAGAGAAGATGACCTTACTCTAGTCCTCTACGGTCCAATCCTTATGGTCTTTTTCGAACATCAGCTTGGCTCTTCTTTGCTTCTCGTTGATGAAGGGCTTTTTTCTAGCTTTGCACGACTTCAGCCCTGCCCCTAGGAGCCTGTTTAGAAACGTCCTTGCCATGCATTTCACCCCAGCTGGCGTTTGCCATTCTTTTTGTAGGTCACTTTATGTCATCCTACGGTTGTTGATTGACATTCGAATGAGTTGACGGTCATCCCAGTCAGTGGAGAGTTGTTTTCGCCCTCTGCTGGTCTGTAGCTTTGTTGTCCCCAATGTCTGCTGCTTGACCTTGTTCTTCTGAACCACTGTCTTTGAAATTTTAAGGATGGAAGCAACCCGACGCTCACTGTATCCCTCTGCCGGTAAAGCCAGAATTGAACCCTTCTTTTCCTCACTCAAAACTTTACTTTTCAATTCTTTTGGCACGGTTAATAGTTATTTTTTTATTCCAGTTACTTTTGAGGTACTACTAGGCTAGCACTGTCTTTGTCATCCAGCTGGTTCTATTGCAAGAGATGATCACAGCAGTGTTTATATATATATATATATATATATATATATATAATATAATTTTCCTCATTAAATAAGATTTGGTTCAGGTGATCACTTAATCAGTACTTCATTCAGTAGAATACAGTGTGCCTGTTGGAATTCAACAGACACTGGAATGGAATGGCTACCATACATGTAGAGATGCTGATTTAAGAAAATTTTGCAATGGTCTCTTAATTTTTTCCAGAGCTGTATATATAGATGGACACCAGGAAGTGTGATTACTCATCCACAACAGTACTGTCAAACAGCAGTGAGACAAACAGCACTGTATGTTGAAAGAGTCTTTTTTTAATTTCATGAGTTTTTAGCGTTATGTCTATAGTATCCGAGTTATGTCATCTGCTGAATAATTGAATAATGTTTGAGACTTGAGCGTCTATATAGGTGACCCCATCCACATCATACATATACATGCATATTATATGTGTGTGTGTGTGTGTGTGTGTATAATTTATTTGAAATTAAAATTCAAACTTGAAAAGATTCAATATATATTTTTTTTTATTCATTGCATTTGACATTACAATAATGTCAAATATAAATACACTACGAGTGTTATTAATACCAAAAGTTTGTGGACACCTGACCATATGTGCTTCTCAAACATCCCATTGCAGATTTAGTCCCACCTTTGCTTCCACTGTTCTGAGAAGGCTTAGAGCGTGGCTGTGGGGATTTGTGCTCATGCTCTCAACAAGAGCATTAGTGAGGTCAGGCCTGGGGTGCAGTCTGCATTCTAGTTCATCCCAAAACTGTTCCGTGGGATTGAGGTCGGGGCTCTGTGCAGGCCACTCAACCTCGCTTTGTGCAAAGGGGCATTGTCATACTGGAACAGGTTTGGGCTCCTTATTTCCAGTGAAGGAAAATTGTAATGCTACAGTTTACAAAGACATTCTATATAATTGTGTGCTTCCAATTTTGTGTCAACAGTTTGGTGAAGAACCACATATGGGTGTGATGGTCAGGTGTCCACAAACTTTTGGCCATATATAATTGTCATTGTAATTTTCTTTTTCAAAACTGTTGAAAATAAATAGTTTCACCCTCAAAAACCCTTGTTAGTAATAAGGGGTATTTTATCTGCATATTTTTAAGTAGGTTTATTTTTTGGTTGGTAATAATTTGAATAAAAATAGAAGTCATATGATGTGGCAAGAAAGCATTTATAAATATTTCTGCATATATTATGTCATACACTCAAAATATTTGTGTTGCATTTGTGTAGCAAGAAGATTCCATGGCATAGTGAAAAATAATCACTCCAGTGAAATAATCTGAAATGCAAAAGTGCCACACTTAAAAACAAACCTTCACAAGCAGGATATTACTTTTTAATAACTAAATGCTGACTTTCTGTTTGAACTGATTGTAATTCCCTTTTGCAATGTGTTTCATTAGTGTGTAGAAATCATGTCATTCCAAGTCATACTTTGGGGCATGACTGTAATCAGAAAGGGGAAAAGGGGCTGAAAGTGTTATTTTTATTAGTGCCATGTTTTAGGATGGTATCATGCTGCAATTTATTAGTAGTTATTTTCTGCCTAGTTTTTCTTATGAAGTATATGTTTTGGGTTAAAAACCCCAGCAAGACAGGCTATAAGGAAATGCAGGCAGATAGTAAAAACAGATAGTAAAAAACTTTACTAAATGTAAAGTTTCAGACAAGATGAAGTCATTTCTACAGTACAGTCATCTGCACATTGTGTAAGTTGGGGGTTTCTAATCTTTTTGTTTTTTCTTCTTCTTTTGCTTCAGTGAAAAATTATGCTCTGAAATAATTCACTGTGATACCGCTTTGTTTGATGTGTACTGCATTAATCAGTTTCTGTTTTAACTGTGGAAAAGGTGACTAGTCCAAAACTTTCTAAATTACTGGTTGACTATAAAAAAAATTAACAGCATGGCCTATTATGTGTGTTTTCCAAATATGAAAAATGTGTAGCATTAAGGAAGACATTTAAGAAAGACCTCAAACAGGCTGTACACCAATGACGTCCATTTTATTAGTCTCCCATCTCTCTTGTCTCTATCAATTGTTTTCCCCAGTCAACATATATTTGGACTACTCTGGACGCTACATTTCTGGATTTGGCCATGGGATAAAGTCATTGAAATAAACTTTTATTCCATTCTGATGTTTGATATGAACATTAACTGAAACTCTTGAGCTGCATCTGCATACTACTGCTACATTATTGTACAAGTGTTCCTAATAAAGTGGAGAAAAGAGGAGAAGTGCACTTCATTATTCACACAATAGCAATCAAACAAGATGAATATTTAGGTCTGACACTAATACTGATTCCTGACTTAAATAAACCAATATTCATTTAAATGATTAAATCAAGTTTTACAACAAACTGCCCCATTATAGACACATGAATAAAAACATTAATTAAAAGTAACCAAATAATATTTGGTTTATTTGGTTATTATAAACCTAATATTAATATCTTAATATTGGGTAATGCGTACTTAGATGTGTGACTAGCAAAGACATCATAACAAGAACAACATCTACAAGATGCAGCAGATTTTACTTCGCTGGTGTAGCTCGGTCATAATAAATTATCCTGTGGTTTTCAGCGGCTTGAGATCAAAAATTGTTTTTCATACTTTTTAAAGTCGATAGCGTAATTAGCTCTTTCTGTCTTTTGTGCTCAGTGACCCAGCAGCAGCTTGTGACCAAAGATTTTAGTGAAGCAGGAAATTAATAACATTAATAACAACATAGCCTCAAACAAAACTGAGTTATTGACTACATTTACATGGACAGCAATAATCTAATTATTAACCTTATTCTGAATAAGACAATATTGCGATTAAGGTGTTTACATGAGTTGCTTTTAGAATACTCCTTTCATGTTCTTGTTTCACATGTTATAGAACATAGATCG
>JANDJT010000164.1:13947946-13961344 GCA_024331685.1 Stegophilus panzeri
GGCCCCCCCCCCCCCCCCCAAATACGATTAATTGATTAATCGGGGGAAAAAATAAATTAAAAAAATAAAAAAATCGGCCAACTAATTATGAAAATAATCGTTAGTTGCAGCCCTAAAAAATACAAGAACTTAATACATTTCTCTCACAGTATGTACACTTGACTGATTAGTAAAAGCATGTGAGGATTTTTATTGTCTCATACATAAACATGAATTAAAAAAAAAAAGGCAAGATTGTAGTGTATTGTAATGTACTATGCAATAAGCTGTGTCAAAGGCCAAATGTTAGATGACGGTCTGATATTAAACCACCTTTAATACTTTATTACAATATTGAACAGTATAGTACAATATTGTTTATTTAGTATGATCTGCCACTTTTTTCAATGAATTTTTAAGAGAGAGAGAGAACGCTCTATCAGTCTAAGATCTAATGGCTCTCAAAACGTTTCCTCTATTTATGTATAAATTACAAAATCCTATGGAGAGTACACACTCAATAGTGATAGACTAATATGAGTAATCTTTGATTTTTTTTTCTCCCTCTGCCCCAGGCTCTGCTATTAAGTGCTACAACTGTGTAGACTACACTGGCAAATGCAATAACACCATTCACTGCAGTGGCCATTATGACGGCTGCCTGATCCTGAGAGAGAGAAGTGTGTGACACACACACACACACACACACATATACACACACACATACTTTAGTTACTAGTTTAACTGAAGTTACTGTATTGTTTATAGCTGTTATAGTATGCTTCAAGATGACTAAGTGATAACTTATGGATAAGGTAAAGTTCAACATATCTCCACTTTGAATTCATGGAAATTAGTGACTAAAAGAATATTGGTCTGGACAAAGAATTGGGCCAAAGCAGGTGGTACACCAATTATTATTTTGTAATATAATCATGGGTAACTTTTTAAAGAAATGGGAGAAGAAATGCTGTTTTATGCATGTATTTTATTATTTGAAGTAGCTTTTCTATAAAAACTTATCTGGCTTGAGCGGCATTCAACATGTAATTTCTCCTGTACGTTTTACTCGTTACGTTCTGAAATATGTATTGCTTAACTCACGATTTTACACAAGACTGTCCTCTGACTTTCTCTCTCTCACACTGTGCTTCAGATGGGAAAATATACCGGCAGTGTATCCGGTATTCAGACTGTAAATCTGATACCCTTAGTACCATGTTTCCCCGTGTGGCCAGCTTCTCTTACGACTGCTGCGACAAAGACTTGTGTAACGGTGCATCTGTGAGTGCAGCCAGGACTTCAGTGATGGCCTTGCTTCTTTCTCTGGCTCTGTTCTGGTGGTGCATCATTTAATCGAACATGTCGATTTAATCGAACAGATACTGCCCTCTGATACTGTGCATAACAATACTAGCCCTCAGTGTTTTACTTTTAAGGTGTTCAAGATTTAAAATAAATAAACAGACAAACTACAGAGACTGCCTTTTTTTGTAATAGCACAATGTCAACAGATTCATAGTATTAATAAAATGAATACTTCACATTAATGCCATTTAAATTTAAGGTATATATTTTCAGTTGATGTTAAATTTGCTCTGAGGAAGTGAAATTGTATAGGTTACATTATTTTTATTCTCATTAAAATGTATTAATTTATTTATTCATTACTTTATAGAGTTAATACTGGTAACATGGTTGGATACTGTATGTGCACTAACATCTGCTTTTTAAACGACTCCATTTTATATAGCATTCAATACTAATGGTATTATTGGCTTTATTCTGTTAGAGGAGTGTAATTCGGGCTCTCCTTAACCATGGACTTTGGCTTTGGCACTTCAAACAAAAGGAGAAGTCGTCTTTTACACTGAACAGTCTTTACACTTGGGCTTTTTCCCCAAGACTAGTCTTCCAGTACTAATAAGTTTACATCCAATAAAGCAATAAAGGAAGCAACTTTAAACTCAAACTGCTGTTGTTCAGTGTCTACTTCTGCATTTTTATTTTTTTTTTTGTATTGGTAAATCTGTATATTTAGAATATGGGGAAATATTTTCCCCATAATTATTCCTTATCCCCTTTTGTCTTCTTTGCCAGTCTTGTTTTTTTTCTTTCTATATTGGCTTATACAAATTTTAAGATTTTGTCCTGTCACTAAATTCCTTCAGACTCATTTTCTTTGGAAATATTTTCTATATTATTATGCATATAGAAAATATAATAGTAGTGGAACTAATAACAATATTAGTGAGAATATTATAACAAGTAACCACTTTATCCTGGTCAGGATAAGGCATGAATACACCCTAGATGGGATGCTAATATGTGATGGGCCATTTCAAGCGCGCGCACACCATTAACTCACTCAAGGAGTATTAATGTCTGTATATTTCTCAATCACTTGGATACTAAAACTGATTATATAAACCAAATATCTGAAACCATTTCTTCACATATCAGAGGAAAGACTCATTCCCCAAAACTTGAAGCACAAAACTGGTGTTTTGACAGATGCCTCACATAGACAACATCTTTAAACATTTGTATCACATTGAAACCTTGTAAACAGCTCCTCTGTTTAGTCCCTCTCACAATGAACGTTTGGAAACAAAAAGATTTCTTTTACCACTCTAGGAACACACACACACACACACACACACACACACACACGTGTACGTGAGTGTACTCAGAGTGACAGAGATTCATTTACAGTTCTTTTGTGTCAGAAATGTACACACCAGAACAGTGTGTTTAACCCAAGCCTGACCACAGAAATGGCAAACACATTTCCCACTTGAATACTCTTTGGAATTTATTAGTTAAATAGCAGTTTATGGCTAAGGATGAAAACATTTGGGTTCAGAATTGTATTGTATGTCAGGAAAAGAAATATTAAATAATTTTTCCAACATAATGTTTAATATGGCTGACATAACTACTCTAATAAACAGAATGTGGGGGTCTTCCCCCAGCTCTTAATGTATCGTGTTGCCTTCTTGAGCATCAGTGAATTTTTGTAATAGTCGTGTACGAGTCCCTCAGTTGTCCTCAGTGTGAAAAGATGGATCTCAACATCAAATAGTCACTGCTGGAAAGGGGTCAAATATACAGAAGATGCTGATAAAGCAAAGAATGTGCAGGACCTGGAGGATTTTTCTGAAGAACAGTGGACAGTTTAACTGCTCAGGACAAACAAGGGACTCATGAACAACTATCATAAAACATAAACACAGTCACTGATCATCCAGGTAAGAACACACAGGATTAAGAATCAAGGGTATGTAAACTTTTGAACGGGGTAATGTTTATAAATTCAGCTATTAGCTTGTCTTGTGGACTATATGTAAACATCTGTTGTGTGAAATAGCTTATTCAGGACAGAACTAAATAAAAACAACATGGGGATTTTTATGATCCTTTTTATTTTGTTAACAGTATTAAGATTTTGCAGATTCTGCAAGGGGTATGCAAACTATTGGGCACATCTGTAGCTTTCAGATTACAAACAGCTTTCCTCCAAGTGCTTTGTGCTGGCCTGTGACACAACATGAGCAGCAGTTCGAAAAGATGCTGTTGGCTGGCTTCCTGTGTCTCTGAGAAAGTGTGTGTAAGCCTTCACCCACTCTGGTTGATAGCTGTTGTGTAATAGCAGAGAGCTGGGTGGTGGGTGGGAACTGGCAGGTGACCAAACTAGGGAGAAAATGAAAAAATATATATACAGTATATTACAAACTAAATGTCAATATGCTCATAATGAACATTATTTCAAAACTGTTTGACTTGACTCTTCTATAGCTGTAGTTACTGTAACTGTATTACTGCAGTGATTTATAATCTCACTATCCTGTGTTACACAGAAGAGGATGGGTTCCCTTTTGAGCCTGGTTCCTACATTTACATTATATTTATTCATTTAGCAGACGCTTTTATCCACAGCGACATACAAATGAGAAGGAAAAGGTTCCTCTTAAGGTTTCTTCCTTGTTTTTCTTCAAACTGTCGCCTCAGGCTTACTCATTTAGGGATCTAAATCCACATCCATATTTCTGTTAAAAAAAAAAAAAAAAAAAAGGAAAAAAGGATATTGTTAAAAGTGCTATACAAATGAAATTGTGTACATAATGTTTATTTTATGCAATCATTTTTGCCGGTTTTTAAAACAATTTAAATCGTTTCATTCATCTCTTCTGTTGTTTTTTACAATAATGCAACATCAAAACATTTATCAAAGGAAAAAAATAAATAATTCTGCATTCCTCAACAATCCTGCATATGCATTTCTATTCAGAATGACTGTAGAGGTGTTTGCTGGCTGTTATGTTGCTTGACTGCAGGGATTGTGTGACAGTGTTTGTTTATGGCAGTGTTAAAGGCTTTGTTATGTGTGCACACACTCCCTTTTACTGCAGAGGTGTACAAAGCAGTGGTAGTATCAATTTACTCAGTTTACCTACTCCGTAAACACTTGGATTTCTGTTTGAGGATCTCACCAACCCACTGCAGGGGTGGTCCAACAGCAAAGAAGGTGAGGTGGAAGAGGGAGACTCAAGTCTTAAGGAGAAACAGGAGTAGTGTAATTTGAGTTGTAGTGGTGGTAGGAGGAAGATGAGGACAAGCGGTGTTTCAATTCTGGAGTAGAAGTAGAACAACAAAAGAAGAGTCCAATATCAGAGCTGAAGAAGAGCCAAACATCAGAGCGTACAGACCTCAATTTCTTCAACTGAGAGAGAGATATAGAAACAGGTAGGTCAATTATAATGTCCTAATAATGTCATTTATATCTGAAGCAGCAGTTATAAAATCAGTTTTGCATTCTTAATGTAGTTATTTTTACACATTGTATTTTTCCCCCCTGAAATTCAGCTTAGTTGAAGAAAACTTATACTCAGGATAATTAGTTTTTGTTTATATATTTAAAACAAACTTAAATACTTCATATACGTAGAGTTTGTTCATTAATTGTTTTACCTTTTGATCTTTTTCTACCATTTAGACTCAATTGTAGTCAATGTTTCTTTTTTTCCCCCTTTTTTTAAAGACTTGTATTAGTGTACAGTATAAATCAGGTCGAGATAGCAAAAGGCAGCAACAATTACTTTTTTATGATCTTCTGGAGCTAGATATTTTAAATCAGTCAACATTTTCACACTTGTTTTCCATCTCTTTCTTACAGGAAACTCGGATTTCTGGCAAAATAATCCAGATGGGATAATTGTCGTCATTATATTGGTATTAAAAGCAAGTAGAGGAAGGATCTGACCATTCAAATTGATATTCACTTTAGTACATACAGAAAAAAAGCACTAAAAGTCACTGACAAGGTTCTCCATTGAAACAACCTAGAAAACTCTGTCTAAACCCAAAGAGAGGGAATCGGTTCTCTCAGTCCAGCGGTGGTTGGTGATTCTTCTCCATGTCAGAGTCGGATTGGCCTCTTGCTTCTCCCTTTCCCCTTCCCCAGTGTGATTACGGAGAATGGAGTGCCACTCGAGTACTGATTCCGGCTATTTACCTCCTAGCCTTCATTGTTGGTACATTTGGGAATGCCTTAGTGCTCTGCGCATACCTGAACTGCCGTGAAAGTCGGCTATGGACGATTAGGAGCCACAACAAATCTGAACCTCCCTGTAGACCCTCCTCCTGTTCACGTTCCGTAACGGAGTCTCTGATGGTCAGTTTGGCCCTGGCTGACCTTGCTTTTGTCACTACTCTCCCTTTGTGGGCAGTCTACACAGCCCTGGACTATCACTGGCCATTCGGAAGCTTCCTTTGCCGAGTGAGCAGCTACCTGGTGGCACTGAACATGTACGCCAGTGTGTTCTCTCTGGCTGGACTCAGTGTGGAACGCTACTGTGTGATCAAACGGCATAGACCCAACAAGACCCAAGCGCCAGTTAGAGCCTGGTACATCATAGGGTGTGTGTGGACGGCAGCTAGTGTCCTTGCACTTCCTGCTCTACTTCTACGAACTGTCCGAGAGGTAGACGGACATCCTGATTGGCTGGATGATGACGATGATGAACATAACAATAATAGTGGTCCGCAGTGCTTGTGTGACATGGACTATTCTATTTTGGTCTCACTAGACCTTGATCCAGCATCACAAGAGCGAGCTGAGGTGATGTGGTCAGCACTGCTAGGTTTGAAGTCTACTGTCTTGGGTTTCCTGCTTCCTCTCATTGTGCTGCTGCTTTGCTACTGCTCCCTAGCACATTTTCTGTCTCGCCATTTTCGCCTTGGACCTCATCCTGATCGACAGCGCCAACGCAAGCTCCTGCGTATTGTTATTGCTCTCGTGCTAGCCTTCTTCCTCTGTTGGCTGCCCTTCCACGCCAATAAAACGCTGTCCGATTTGGTTGAACTTGATATTTTGCCCTACTCCTGCAGCTTTGACCACTGGCTGGTTGCTGTCCACCCTTATGCAATCTGCCTAGCATACATGAACAGTTGCCTCAACCCACTGCTCTATGCCTGCTGTGACCCAGCCTTCCGTCAGCGATGTCAATGTGTGGTCAAACTTGTTTGGAAGAGACACAAGGAAGAAAGGGATGATGCAGAAGACAGAGACACAGGAACAAGGGATGAGCTGGAAGAGGATAAAATAGTAGGAGACAAAGGACACAGATCCAAAACAGGAACAGAATACTTTAACTGCAACATATAACAGTTAATATGATTTTGAATACAAAATATTTTTTATATGAATTACTGTATCATGAGATGTAGATTGTCTAAGTGTGTTTACTGGTACTGAAAGTGCACTTTGAGAACTGGAAAACTGACATTAGCACACATTTTTCCTCCATGAGTGGGTGCTAAGAATTCCTCTATAATGTCTCAAACATGGACTGAACTGTAGGAAAGAAACACTGACCCTGGTGGCTTCGGGAAAGACTGGCACATACATTTCTGGACTGTAATTAACTGAGTAAATTCATAACATTAAACCAAATAAGTATGTGAAAAATTAAATAAAATAAAAGTACACCCTCCTGACACTTTGTAATCTAGTCTTGTACATGTGAATATGAAATGTGTATTAAACAGGAAGAGATAATTGATGTAAGTATTCAGATACACAATACTTATTATTGTGTAAGTATTCAGACCCCTTCATGTTCTGATTTTATCAACTTAAAATTAATTATTCTTACCCACAATCAATCTGCAAACAAATAGCCCTCAAGGCCAGCTGTGTCTACAGGGATGACTCTGCTGCCAACAAGCCTAGTCCTTCTTGTAACTAATTTGTATGCCTGAAATTCCCTTAAAATATCTGTTTGATAGACAGACTGTTGGCAAAAAGTATAGACAGCCAGAAAACGGTTCCCGAATCAAACGTAAGTAACGTCTCTGTATGACAAACAGGAAGGAAAACTATTTCAGTTTAACATTTGACCTTGAATCTGTTTGGATTAATAATCTAATCAGTTAATTTGCTGGTTACAAGGATAATTCTCTATAAATCCTACAAACATTCAACCACTTGTTCTTGAGAATTGCTGACAGATGCAAGGACAGATGCACGGACAACCTGAAAACCCACCTAGTGGCAGAGGGATAAAAATACACCATAATGAAAAAAAATTCAAACAAAAATATATTAACATATTAAAGTCTATGCTCTGGCTGGACCTTTCAAATCTTTGGTGCTGATCACTCTTGAACAAGTTTAACCTTGATTTCATCACACCATAGAATCTCATCTCTAATGACCTTAAAATCTTTCACCGAGAGGAATCCACTGCATTCTTCAGGACCTTCAATGCAGTTATGTTTTTATTACACTTTCCCACATACAGGCCTTAATACAGTCCTGTCTTGGAGGTTTAATGACAATACCTTAGATCCTATGCATGAATGCCTCTGAACTACGTATTATAACTGTTTATGCTTCCTCATCATAGTAGTGTTTGCAAATTGATAAAGAAAATAATTAAATTAATGTAATGCTGAAACATACCAAAATAGGTATGTTCACACTATAATATGCTCAAAAGGTTAGAATACCAAATGTACACAAAATAATCATAAAATACATTAATGGAAAAAAAAAGTTTATTAGTTTTTTTTAAATGGATATTGACAAATAGAACAGTAGACTGGAAAATGCTCCATACAGAGCTTGTCAGAGGAGTTCAAGATGAACTGAGCTGATCGGTTTTCATTTCACATTGCTTAATCCATGCTTTACCTTGAAACTCAACTGCCTCGGACACTCACACACTATTTCACACATGCTTTCACACACACACGTCAGTTCCCAGGCCTAAGCATAGTACTGCAGGTTGGCCTTTTTCTTGGCTTGCACCTCCAGAATACCCTCCATGTAATCTTCATGGTTTAGCTCAGTGGCCCCACGGCGCAGAGCGATCATGCCCTAAAAACACAGCACACACTTTTAAAGTCTTAATATAAAATATTAACAGATACAAAATGTAACAGACAATATGTCATTGAAGATGTTGGATACTGTGATGAGGAGCGATACATTTAGACGAATCAATATAGAAATATTTATTCTAGTATGAACATTTTTTGCCTTACTAACAAACAGGCCAAATCCCAAAAAACCTGCTATTGGCTACCTATGTGCTCTACCTATAAGCTAAGACAGAATTGCTTTGTACACCCTAAGTAGTGCACTGTGTTACTGTATAATTAAGTATGCCTAATCAAACACTCAAAATGACCACTATGACAGTTGGCAATTTATAAACTTAAGTGTTAAGAAATAAAATCCCACCCATTCAAGAAAATTCAAGAAAATATTTCCACTCTTTGGTCCTGAAGAAATTCATTTGGTGGGCCAGAGTAGAAAATTTATTTCCAGCCTGTGAGTGAGTCACAGTGATGCCAGTATTACCAACTTACACAATAATGGTCAACATTTGACTAAGACAAGGCCTTAACTGGAAACATTTTTTTTTTTAAATAATTTTTATTTATTTTTTTTTTTTTAATAAGAAAAAAAAATTAAAAAGTACTCACCGCCTCCACACAGACAGCTTTACACTGAGCACCATTAAAGTCATCAGTGCAGCGAGCCAACTCCTCATAGTTCACATCAGGACTGAACAGAGAGAGCGAGTGAGAAAAGACAGAAAGTGAAAAAAGGGAGATCTCTGTGGAGAATGCTGCTCATGTTAATCATGCATGCTGTCAAGATACAGCAACTCACTGTGAGAGAAAGAACCATTTAAAAGATGATTGAGAAATGGCCCAAGTAGGTGAAAAAATAAATAAATAAATAAATAAATAAAAGGTTCTTTATATTGCATGAGTGACCAATTAAAAAATGTTGTCTTCTGTAAATTTTAATTATAATACATCTGCATCACATACAGTACTGTGCAAAAGTTTTAGGCACCCTATTTTTTTTTCAATACAAACTTTGTTATAGATTTTTATTTGATGACTTCTACATTATCGAGTCAGTACACATTTTAGAAAAACATTTTAGATTCCCAAACATTAGTTTTCTAGCACAAAATTAAATGTTACAAAAAAATGTTTGTACGTCAGTAAATAAAGCAGCGTATTACGTAAGAGATACTTTTCAGACAAAAAACACAATCAAGGCTGCTGTGTTTTGTGCAAAAATAAGAAGCAAGTGTGAAAGTCAAATTCTCCAGAAGAACTGTGTCTGTTTCTGCAAGATGCTCAATAACACTTACAGCTCATTCCTTTATAAAACTGCCCACATTGTACCGGAGACTACCATTTTGTCACACCAAATATTGACTTTAATTTACTATTGTTTACTGATCTTTACGGTATTTATTATTTTTTTATTTTTTTAAATGTACAAACATTTCATTATTTTGAAGGCATCTTTGCTCTACAGCATTTCTTTGCATGTGCCTAAACTTTTTGCACAATACTATACATTAAGAGCTTACTGTATGACAATATAAAACATTCCACATTCGTTAACTGACAAAAACAACAACAAAAAAAAACTACCCAAACTTATAACACAGTCATTCTTCAGTGTAAAATATCACTGTTCAACTGTTGGCACTGCAGTAGTCCATAATAAAATTTGGATTCATATGTACCAAGTTACTCTGCACATAAATCATCTAGGATTTTTTTTTTAAAGCTGTAAGAAACTATCTATCTAAACTCTTATTATCAGGATATAAACATGGTCCCAGGGCATTACTCAGAGTGAATAAACCACAGAGGAAATAGGTACCTGACGTTCATCTTGCGCGAGTGGATCTGCATTATACGAGCACGAGCCTCTTCATTAGGCATGGGAAACTCAATCTTACGGTCCAGCCGGCCTGAGCGCAGCAGCGCAGGGTCCAGAATGTCCACTCTGTTAGTAGCAGCAATCACCTGCAACAAAGAATGCATCACAATTCAAATTTTCACAGAAAATATTGTATGATGTAAATTGTTTATTTGCATCTAATGGAGCCTAGATGGAAATGCAAGTAAAGTTTAAATAAAATGATATTTAAAAAAATTAAACATCATTAAAGTGTCATTTTAGGATCCATTTAAAGTTTACATTCAGTGCTGTAATGGTACATGCATGGATGAATCTAATGTTACTATGTCATCAATGTCTTAACTATGATTAACAGCATAACATTAGCAACCAGTCAAGTTTTAGAGATAATAGACTATAATACTTCCTTTAATTTTGATCAGGGTTGATTATGATTTGTTGATGGATCAAGGCAGCTACAGTTTAACATGATAACATGCACTTTTCTCTTTTCTGTCTCTTGGTGATAAACAGCAAAGATGTGTTACAAGAACTGCATGATAATGATAGTCTTTGTGAAATACCCCAGCATGTTAGGAAGCTGGGGTCAGAGTGCAGGGTCAGCCATGACCCTGGAGCAGAGAGGGTTAAGGGACTTGCTGAAGGGCCCGACAGTGGCAGCTTGGCAGTGCTGGAGCTTGAACCCCTGACCTTCCGATCAATAACCCAGAGCCTTAACCGCCAAGCCACCACTGCCCCATGAATGAACGTCCTTTAGAACAAACACACATTCATCTATAGTTTTTAACGAGATTGGTTTGTACCTTGACTTGCATGTTAGGCTGAAAGCCATCAAGTTGGTTTAGCAGCTCCAACATGGTCCTCTGCACCTCCCTGTCTCCAGCCTTCTCACTGTCAAAGCGCTTGGTTCCGATGGCATCCAGCTCATCGATGAAGATGATTGAAGGGGCTTTTTCTTTAGCCAGAGCAAATGCATCACGTACCAGCTTCGCCCCGTCTCCTATAAACATCTGCACCAACTGAGGGCCTGCTAGCTTTAGGAATGTCGCCTGACAGATACAGCAAACATGGAAGAGAAAAGTAAAGAAGGCACAATGAGATGAATTTTTAATGTTTGTCAAGTGAGCTGGCTTTTCATTCCTTATAAAACTGTAATAAAGGTCAAATGTTAATCCAGGCTATGTATGTGCTTAATACTCTATAACTATACACAATTAGGGCTGGGTAAAAAAAAAAGATTCTCAGATTTTAATCGATCTTCAATTTAACGAAATGCTCCAGATCGATTCTTAATGTGTGTGCGCTTTACTTGAGAGGACGTGAATATTATCTGTACTTCGCTTCTCGTCCTGAAGATGTCGCCATCTTTCGAGTTGCTCTACTTAAAACAAAACAAAACACAAAATAGACAGAGGATCATGGTGGAAGGTCACGGTAGCCAATTGAAGCCAGCGCAGGCGAAGTTAAAGTCTGATGTGTGGAAGTATTTCATGTTCAAAGGCAGTGACGGTAAAGATGAGGTGCAGTTTGTGCTTACGTTGTGTACACTGTATGCACACTTATGAGTTCTTGTTACAATGTTTGTTACTCAAAGTAAAAGTAAAAAGTAATTAAACATAACTGTGTGAGGCCCTATTGTTAATGTAAACGTCTATTTCAGTAATACAGATAAGAAGGAGGGTTTCAGTTACCAGCATTTATATTAAAACATGTATTCCATGTCTGCAAAACTAACATTTAAATGAAATGTTGATAACTAATCGATATTGAATCGAATCCATATAAATAAGAATCGAATCACCAAACTGGTCACAATACCCAGCCCTATACACAATAGACTGTATGTTTTTGTAGATGTTGATCATTACACATCACTATCTGAAAATCTATGGACCAAACAGCTTAATTCCTGACCTTTTGCAGACATAAATAAAAGAACTAAAATTTCACTGTGTGAAACTGTAGTTTTAGTCAAAAAATAAACTTAGGCTGTAACCAACAAATAATCAGAATCACTAGTTTTTCTTTCTTTTTAGATTAGTTACTTTGGTTTGCGCAGCACAAGCTCTGGCCAGAAGGGTTTTGCCAGTTCCAGGTGGTCCATACATCAGAACACCTTTTGGTGGCTGGATACCCAAATTCTCAAACTTTTCCTTATGGTTCATGGGTAAGACGATCGCTTCCACCAACTGAATAGGAAAACACCCACAGAACAGTATAAAGATTAGATCTCAGTGACAAAAACAGGACTGGACTGAAATCAATAAACGCAATATTTCGTGACAGACAGTGATTAAAAGCATGAACTCCGGTACCTCTTGGATCTGCTTGTCGAGGCCTCCAATGTCACTGTACTGCTCAGTGGGCCTCTCATCCACCTCCATGGCCTTCACTCTGGAGTCATACTCAGTGGGCAGAGTCTCCAGAATCAGATACGAGTCCTTATTAACACCCTGAACACACACAGACAGACAAACGGGTGTGTTCATAAGGAAAACAAAATCTCCATCTTTCTTTAACAACAACAAGAAAATGCATCATGAAATTAAGTAATGAAAATGTTTACATACCACAAGATCCCCAGGTTTCAGTTTCTCAGCATCAACCAAGCCAATTACAGGCAGGAAATATGTCTGCAGACATTACAAAAAACAAAAAACATTAGAACACATCCAAACAGTAAAAAACAACAACAACAAAAAAAAAACAAAAACAAACAAACAAAAAAAAACACATTCACAGTTAGGGATGTCATGATACCAAAAATCTAGTAGTCTGTACCGATACCACCAAAATTACACGATACGCAATACCACGGTATATTTAAAAAAGAATTAAAAAAAAAAAAATTAAATTAAAAACTCCTGGAGGACATCCTCCTCTGGCTGATACTGGCAAAAAAAGAAAGAGAGAGAGAGAGAGAGAGGGAGGGAGACATTTTAGTTACCAAACACTGTCTGACAGTGACTAATAAAAAGTGCTAAGGTGCACTCCTAAACGCGCGCGCACACACACACACACACACACACACACACCTTATAATCTGAATACAAGCATTAGTTTAAGTTCACTGATATGGTGGCAGACCAAAAAGAATTATTAAAAGCATGAACATGTGAATAATTATTAGTGACGTTAGGCTACATGTTGCTGACAGGACACGGGCTGAATGG
>JANDJT010000164.1:13972054-13983089 GCA_024331685.1 Stegophilus panzeri
TTAAGGGTGATGTGCAGTGCCATTTCTTCTCCAAACATGGTGTGTAGTATGACAGCCAAAAAGTTTAATTTTGCTCTCATCTGACCAGACTACACTCTACCAGTATTTCATAAGCTTGTCCAAATGAGTTGTAGAAACTTTAAACAAGCTATAACTATGTATGAGGCTATTTGCATTGGCCATTTATGGATATTTGTGGTCAGTAACCAGGCAATAGAAGAGGCTTTTTCACCCATGCATATCTTCAAGAAGATTCTGATTTATAAAGTGGAAACAGTGTGTATGTGTGTGTACAAGAGGTTTTATAAATATTTTTTTTTGGGCACACACAGTTTCCTAGTTTCACTCTGGAATCCACACAAATATGGTCCCTGGTCTGGAGGGTGTCAGGAGGGCTGGTTTGGGTATTTCTATAACTGCTGATCTCCTGGTACTTTCACACACAATAGTCTCTAGAGAAAAAACACCCAGTGAGCAGAAGTTATGCAGACGGAAAAGCCTTGTTGATGAGAGAGGTCAACGCAGAATGGCCAGACTGATTTAAGCTGACAGGAAGTCCACAGTAACTCAGATAACCACTCTGTACAAATGTGGTGAGCAGAAACCATCTCAGAATGCACAACATATCAAACTTTCAGGAGGATGGGCTACAACAGCAGAAGACCACTTCTGTCAGCCAAGGACAGAAAGCTGAGGCTGCGATGGACACAGGCTCACCAAAACTGAACAGTTCAAGAATGGAAAATCATAACCTAGTCTGATGAATCTCGATTTCTCTTGAGGCACACAGATGGTAGGGTCAAAATTCAGCACCAACAGCATGAATCCATGGACCCACCCTGCCTTGTGTCAACATTCCAGGCTGGTGGAGGTGGTGTAATGGTGTGAGGAATGTTTTCTTAGCACATTTTGGGCCCATTAATACCAATCATCCATTACTTTAATGCCACAGCCTATTTGAGTATTGTTGTTGACCATGTGCATCCCATCATGGCCCAATTTACCCATCTTCCAGCATGATAAAGCACCATGTCACAAAGCAAAAGTCATCTCTAAAATGGTTTCATGAAAATAATGAGTTCATGAAACCATGAGAACAGGAGATTCGCAGCATGAAAGTGCACCTGAAAAATCTGCAGGAACTACATGATGCGATCATGTCAACATGGAATCAGAATCTCAAAGGAATGTTTCCAACATCTTGTAGAGTCCATCCCATTAAGATTTGAAGCTGCTTTGAGAGCAAAGGGAGGCCCTAGTCAGTATAGTATAGTGTTCAGTGAGTGTAGATGTAAATCAACACAGAAATGGTTGGGATCCTAAATCAATGTCTTGCAATGGCCATCTCTTTTTCTAGTTTTGAACCCTATAGAAAACCTGTGGTCTGAATTGAACAGGGCAGTCCACATGCACAAACCTAAGAATATCACTAAAATCTGACATGCTCAGCATGGAGAAGTGGCCAATGTTTCTTCTATAAGTGTTCTTGTAGCAGTTCAGTGTTGTTATTCTCCCCAGTGGAGGCATTTACCAAATATTAATTGTGTATAATCCGTGTACATTTTAACTGTTTGCTTCTTGAAATTTAGAAATGTAAAACTGAAAATTAAAACTGAATGTAAAATGTAAAACTGAAATTTAGAAATGTACATTTTTTTTGCAGAAGAAAGATGATTTCGCCTCGAAATCTATCTACTCATTGTTCAAAATAAGTTTACCATACAGTTTGATTATTGGTTTAGATGAGTGGGTGGGGCTAAAATGTTGATTGCACCTCATTGGGCAACCCGCACAAGCCAATTTTTTTGTACCCCAGCTAGTTACTTTTTTTTTTTTTTTTTTTACCTTTTAACCACTCTCAGTCTTCCATTGTTAAACTTACAGGGCTGCCAGAGCTTTTTTATGGAAGTGACGAGAGGAAAAAGTTAATTAGTAATAAATATTTGTGCTGTAACTTTTGATGTGTGGTCTTGTGTATGCTAATTATCTATAGGGTAACAAAAAGTCTGATAGTGTCTGTGGGACGAAGAACAAACGTGGTAACTGCTACATAGGTAAATATTAGCAGGAGCTTATATAGGTTTATTATTAATTAATTAATAATAATGTATAAAAATAAATTAAACAGAGAAACCTGTCTGATACACTAGCAATCTATTTCTGTAACATTGTTTAAAAAAAAACAACAGTAAAAGGTCATTTTTGTCAGGGTTTTTATTTTTATTTTCACCAAATCATTTTGTTTAATTAGATAAAAAGTGCAATGTCAGACAGTTGTCTTACTGTACCACTTGCATGTTGGATAATATGGCTAGTTTTCATGCTTTATTTGTGGAGAAAATCCCCCAGTTTTGATAAATGTGTATTCTGTGAAAAGGATAATATGAACTCGACAGGTGCACATATTTCAACTAAATAAACTTTCTTTTATTTACTCTTAGTATTACAATTATATTAGTCATAACTTGTATTATATTAAAATATCATGAAGTTGTTGGGAGTTTTCATCTCAAGAGTAAATTATGAAGTTTTATCACATTGTTATTTATCTGCTAGATTACAGTCAAAGACCACAAATGAGTATCAACTAAATGACCATGCTCAAAACTGTTTTTAATCTAGATAAACTATTAATTGTTTAAACAATTCAATCTAACAAGGTACACCTGGGCCAAATGAACATCAGTCATGTTTCTGATCATTTGAAACATGGGTAGGTTCAAACAAAAGGTGCCTTGTTCCAAGTTGTTTAATATACCTAGATGTAAATATCAGGAAATTAAAGAAGAAATTCTGATCCATCATCTCATTCATCATTTGATCTTAAACACAAATGTCTTCAATGAATAGCAAATACAATAGAATTTACCTTGTTCTAATACTTCTGGAGGAGACTGTATATGGCACCCAACTCAGACACTACCAAGAGTGCTCGGGCAAGAAGGGAAATTATCAGAGAAGTGTCCAAGAAGCCAGCTACAACAGTGAAGCAATGAGCTCACTGGCTGACATAGGAGAACCTGTATAGACTTAGAACCTGTATAGACAATATACTCAACTCTTCACAGATGCAGCCTCTAGGGATGTCACGAGAACTGATACTTCGGTACCAACATTCTTAAAACTTGACGGTACTTGTTTTTCTGCAGTAGCGTTGGCACCGATTTTAATTAAAGTACCGAGGTTGCAACCAATACTATCGTTCATTTCAAACAAAGCGAGGAAACACCTGAAATTTGGTGAAGTACCTGAAAGATGGTCCTATATTATGTTTGAGGCAGCTGACATTGTGGCGGTGAAACCAGCTAATGTTATGCTCCATGTAATGTTTGCGATAGCCAGTTATTTGTTAACAACGCTAATGCATTGCAATGTTATAAACTACCTCCTAATGGGCCACTATGCATCGCCATTCAGCCCGTGTCCTGTCAGCAACATGTAGCCTAATGTCACAAATAATTATTCAAATGTTTAATAAATCTTTTTGGCCTGCCACCAAATCAGTGAATTTAAACTAATGCTTGCATTCAGAGTATTACAAACTCTTAGAGCTTTTGTTAAAAGAAAAAAATTGTGGTCTGATGAGCCATGTGGTTGAAAAGCAAATCCAAATTTGCTGAAGAAGAAATACAGCTCAATACCCAGGAAACACCATTTCTGTGATCAAGCACAGTGGTGGTAGCATCATGCTCCATAGTTTCTTTCAGCAGGGGAAACTGGAAAGCTTGTTGCCATCACAGGCAAAACAGATACAAATACAAGCAAATTGTTGAGGAGAACCTATTTCAGTCAGCAAGACATCTGCATATAGGGCAAAAATGTGTTCCAACAGGACAATGAGTGAAAGCACAGGGCAAAATTACAAAGGAAAGGTTTGGGGGGAAAAAAGTTACGGGTTTTGGACTGGCCAAATCACTGCCCTGACTTAACTGACCACAGATTTCCAGTTAAAAATCTGTGGCATGACCTGAAAATTGCAGTCCACCAACATTCTTCTTCTAACTTGGGAGAGTTGGAAAAAGTTTGCATTGAAGAATGTAAGAAAATGGCAAAATCAAAACGTGCAAAGCTTACAGAGACACATCCAAGACAACTCAAATCTGTAACTACTGCAAAAGGACAGCTCAAATTGAGGGGGTGAATACTAATCAGTTAGGCAATTTCACATTGTTTTCAATTAATTCTGAGGACCTCTAAATACTTTATTAAAACGTATAAATGAAAGAAAACATGCTGCCCAAATGCCATTAGAATGACTTTTATTCAGTCTTCATAAAATGGTAGGCCAACATTTTTTCCTTCACATGTATATCAGCATTTTGCAGATTTCAGGAATGCATCATGTGCTGGATATCTCCTTTTACGAATTTACAAGAAAGATGTGGAAACAATGTGGAAAGTCAAAAAGTGCCCCAATATTTTTCAATTCACACTAATCATTTTAAATAGAATACATTTACAGTAATTGTCTAAAACTTATTATTCAACTAATGTAATTTATTCTTATATTTTTTAAATGATCGTAACAATGTGATTTTAAAGAAATGGTTTTTTTGAGAAAGTGTTAAATATTATTCCAGAACAGAACTATATTGATGCATAGCAGTGTTTCCCCAAACACAGCTATTTTATTCTGACAAGTTTTTTTGCATAACCACTTTAACTGTAAATCCATGCATTGTTGACACCCATTTGCACATGTATATTTATGATTAATGATTAGTTTTTATATCATTTGATAATTTTTCTCAAACCCAAAGAGACTAATATATATCCTGCTTACAGTACATGTGTAGCAGTTCATTGCACCACCAGAACAGTCAGTCATTTTGTTAGCCTATAGATAATTAGCCTACACAAGACCACACATTGGAAGTCACAGCACAAATGTTTAATTAAATAAAATTTTCTGTTGTCACTTCTTGAAAAAAATGATCTTCCAGCCCTGGAAGTTTAACAATGGTGGACTCTTATTTTGACTAGCAGGGTTGCAGAAAAATGTGCTTGTGCTGGAGGTACAATAAACATATTAGTCCTACTCACTCATCCAAAGCAATAATCAACCTGTATGGTAAATTTATTCTTAATAATGATTAGATTGCAATTCGGGCAAAATCCTATTTCTTCCGCTACAGACAAAAAAGTGAAATAAAAGTTGTTTTTCTGATCTTGTAAATTTAAATTTAATGCAAGGCACAAATAGTTCAAATGTACACAAACCGAGAGCCAATATTGTCAAAACCAGTCTTTTCAGTTAAAAGTATGTTTAAGCTAAAAAATATTACATGTTATTTATTTTCTATTGCTCATTTTCATTAAGGATGCCACCAAATAAGGGTTGACTGTATTAAATCTGAAAAAGTAATGGACGCATCTATACGATGTAATGAAAACAAGATCTAAATTTAAAAAAAAATCTCACACTTTAGCCCAGTTACTTTTATGATCCTGCACAACAATCACACAATTTTGAGAGAACTTTACAAGTTAGTTTTCAGATGATACAGTCTGATTGTATTTATGCATATGCAGATATACACACAAGCAATCAATCAAATTCAGGTGAAAGAAAAAACACCCAAGCACACCAATTAAAGGCATACTTGGATTTATTGGGATCAGTCAGAAGGTTAATACAAATATACAGCCCAATGTGAACACCTGTGTTGGTGAACACAGCAGAAGAGAGAGAAATTGATCACATGGATCTCCCTCACAGTATGATTCATGCCAGTGGGCTGAATGCACTCTATCTAGCTCTGCATCTGGGCATGCTCGCTCTCCACAATGCAAACCTGAACCCGTTTGAGGAACCAGGCAAGTCATTACAGGCTGTGTGAGGACACACAAGCATGTGCACATACACACACACACACACACATACACAGAACCAGGAGCTATCATTTAACACAACTCATTATTTTAATAGCTACATATACACCTTCAGCATCAGAAGAACTTCAGTTCTTTCACTCAATGTAGATAGGAGCTGAGAGGCAAGGACATTCCTACGAGACACATTAAGCAAATGGCCTGAGATTAGGACTGGTTGTTTTTTTTCCTTTTTTGGAGGGAGGGATGAGGGGCAATATAATTTATATTAATTTAAATATTACAGAATTTCCTAGCTAAGGCCTGTCTGACATTAAACCTCTAGTAAAAAGAGTTATTTCTGATACAAATATTAAAATAACTTTTCAAAATCAAAGCAACTTTTGGTGAAATTTATGAAAAAAAGTTACTGGAAGCCGACACTGATTATCCAAAAAAAAAAAAAAAAAAAAAAATCATTATAAACAAGTGCATACAAAAGATTAGGAGCTTCCCCACCCAATCCATCTCATTCATATTATATTATGAGAGAGAGAGAGAGAGAGAGAGAGAGAGAGATAGATTATTCTGTTGGCATGTCCTATTCAGAAAAATCGCTTCTGGTCAATGGCATACATCTTTCCCACAGGCACCTTCCTGAAGAATAAACTGTTGCCTCTGCTCATATTACCCTAAGAGAGAGAGAGTGGGGGGAAAAAAAATAATATGGTTAGACATCTGAATAATTTATATTGAAAGTCATGTAGTATAAATGGGTTTTAAACTCACAGCTCAGTTGGGCAGAAAAACATTTGATAACATTAGTGACTATCGAGAAATTCATCGAAAAAATCTGGTCACAAGAGCTAGAAATGTAAATCAACTGTATCAGTCCAAATATACATTATGACATTTTCTCCATGCTCTCAATCAATGAAGGCAGATCTAGTCTGTGGTGGCAGGGTCGAGTGTCAGCTGTGGATGGAGAGGAGGCGGGTCAAACCGGCAGGTAAGGCTTGATAATTGTCACCTGTGTCTTATTACCAGTAGTCTACATATTTGTGCTTTCAGTGGCTCCTGTAACCCACTAGCGAGAGAGATAGTGTGCCAGACTGCTTGGCAGAGCTTGCGAGACACGTACACAAGTTTTTGTTGTTTTCTGTTTGAAATTATGCTGAAAAGTGCAGACTGAATAGACAGGATCCCGGAGCTCAGTTAAGATTCCACCTGTCTCTCGAGCCTTCCCCAGATCCAGGCCCCCACCACCACATAGTCCAAGGGTGATCGTGTTGTTTAATAATGACTAATAACTGGGGTTTCAAACTGGCATCTTCGGTACAAGGTAAACTCTACTGGCATGTTTACTGACCTCTCGGCTCAGGTGCCTCCAGCAGTCAAGCCAGGTTTTATAGGTTTCAGCATAAGGTGGTAAACCACCTGCCAACCTAGAAAAAGTACACAGAAAATATGGGTAAATAAAACACCAGCAGTTAGCTTTACAAAAGCAGCAGTTCACCAGAAGCATTAAAAAGCTACTCTAGCTAATTTAATAAAGAATCTATCAAACTGTGTAGAAAGTTTATATTAATAATTTCTGGAAAATTTTCATTAAAAATTAATGTTCCATTACAAGCTCATTTAAAAAAAAAAAAAAAAAGGAACAAGCCTAAGACAAGTGGTACTAGGCATGGACTTATTTCATTCCCACATTGTCAAAATACATCTTCAGACCTGTCAGTTTTCCCTCCCACAAATCACTTGTCTAAGATAGAAACTGTAGAGCATGCATCCCTGTCGTTACAATGTAACCACCCACTTGTAGACAAAATGGAGACAAAAAAAATTTACAAATCAGAAAAGTAGAAAAGTTTACAGAAGAAAGGCTTACTCGACTACTTATTCTAATGTACAGCAATTAGTAAGAAAGTGTGCATGTAAACTTGTCTACAACAGACAAGCAGCATCTTATTCCCCAAGTGCCTGGTGTTTACACAAATCACTGTATATGCAGGAATTTAAACAATTAATCACTTTTAATTGTCATTAACATTAAACATATTTGCAAATGGTTAGATTACTTCATTGTAGGCCTATTTCATTTTTCTTTCTTACATTTTTCTCTTTTGTCTGTTTTGGTGAACTGTAACAGTACATTTTCAATGCAGCCACAAAATGGTCAAAAACATCATCTTTTTTTCCTGAGATTTGTCACAGCTCCTGGGTTTGAGCCTGAGCTCTGCTTACTGTCTATGCGGAGTTTTGCATGTTCCTCCCGTGTTTGTGGTGGTTTCCTCCAGATTCTTCTTAAGCATTTTGGAGTGATAACTCATAGCAGTGTACCATGTTAAAATGCATAGTTTCTATAGAGAACGTAGAAAGGCTGAGAAGTCTGCACGTTTGTGCCGATCAATCTAACAAAACATGCTTGTCACTGAAAATCTGCCCCAATAAATGTATAGTTGCAGATGCCAAATAGTGGTAGAAGATAGTGGGGATTTTCAAATCTGGTTTCTACTGCAGTAGTGAAAAAATACATAAGTAATGCGTCTTACTACATAACTTTCTGCTAAACTGCTGGTCATGTGGTTGTGGTTTCTGAACTCCTTAAGGCTGATTTATTTCACTTTCACAGTTTTGGTTGGGTCTGTTTTGTTTTCCTGAATATGATGCATAGAACCAGAACAAAAATATGCTTCAGCACTAACTGTCGAGTAAAACTACTCGAATCAATGTTACATCAACCAAAGTCCAGTGCCAAATAACAAATTAATCCTTTTTCAGCAATTGAGCCACTATCTTTCTTTATTATGCAAATTAGGCTTTTCAATTCACACTGACTGTTTAAATGATGGTTTGAGAGTTAAGAGCAATCATCACACAAATTATAACAAACATGTGTGTCTACTGTATACAATCAAACAAGTGTATTAGCTCAATGAAAATAGCATAGTATGTGAGAAGGTGCTTTTTTAAAAATTTTGTATTTTTTATAAATGAGCATTTTAGAGCTGGATATATTGCTTCATACTAATCCAGCATGTAAAAGCGTCACAATTAAACACATGCTGAGCAAAAATTATACAAAAAGACAACGAGACATATTACGCAGAACAGCCAAAGATTTTCCACCATTTTGCAAACACATTGGGCCACTGTGATCAACCACTGGGAAGTAAGAGACTCCCTCATTCCTCAATAAGCACCTCTATACAGCCTTTATCAGCAAAAAATTTTTTTAATAACATGGAGTGTTCTGTATTTTGCCCAGCGATTACATCATGGTGTGCAGCAGCAGGTGACACAGATACTGTTTGCACACAATGACAACAGTTTATGCCCCTGCTAGAGTTGCTTTTTAAAAAGAAAGTATGTGCACCAACACTGTTCAATCTTTCTGGATTCCTTGCAAGCACTAGAGTCTAAATTATGGGGGGAAAACTGCCTGTACCAATTAACATACATTTTTTTTTTAACCTAAATTATTTTTTTTTTTTATCAATTTAGGATTCAAACTTGACCCAAAATGCAAAGACATAACAATAGCCTTTTTTTTTTTTTTTTAAAATCACAAGGTAATCACTTACCCACAGTTATTGACTGTCATCAGGTTGGAGACCAACACAAAAGGGTAAGTCAGCATACTGGCAAAAAACTGAATGCAACAGACAATGAAAAATAGATAAACAGATATTAGTTTGGCCATTACAGAATACTGTAGGTTGTTACCCCAAACTCCTGTCATGTTACTCACCCCAGTGGCAGCCTGAGAGCAGTTCTTCATTTCACTTGTATGAGTCATCTACAACAACAAAAACCCACTTTGTTTAATAATAATAAAAAACAAATTAATAAAAAATAAACACAACCACCCAAAAAAACCCCCCCAAAAAACCAATCACATTACAAGACCAAGATTTTTACTACTTATTATAGGTTTTCAGAGTGCCCGAGTTTGCCGAATTTATATAATTAAAATGTACTTTATAGATCACAATTCGAATGCATTCGTACTTACTGAGTCATCTATTGCATACGAGTTGATAAAGTGAGCAAGCATGTTGCAGATCCACAGAGAGAAGATATCGCCAAGAAGACGTGGGATGAGGCCACTATAAAATGGACAGACACACGCACACACACAGACGCATTACTACATGAGGTAAAGGAGCATTGCATGCTTAACACTGTTTAAATTTCAGGATGTTGGGACGCAAACTGAATTTCAATACATACGCAAAAAACCCAAGGATTCCCTCTTCTCTGTAGACAGTGATAATGGAATCAAAGACACCACTGAAAAGAATGACAGAACATCATTATTAGCAAAATGACAACACTGTATGGAAGAGGAGGAGGGTGGGACCCATACTGACCTGTACTTGGTTTCTCTTCCAATAAATTGGACCATGCATCTAAGGGTGATCACTGTAATGAAGAATAAATAAATGTTCAGGACACAAGCAAATATTTTGGAATTGTACTTTTTTTTTTAATAGCACAAAAATAGAAAAGCATTACCATGGAATGGATGTGTGACAATTGTGGCACAGGAGCGTGCGATCATCTCCTTTGTTGTCTGTGGAAAAAACAAAAACATGTTTTCTTTTTATAACGAGCTAATCTGTCTGTAATCCATATACCTTAATACTGTGTGTGTGTGTGTGTGTGTGTGTGGGTGGGGGGGTTGGAGTTAAAGAAGGCTTTAGGGCCATTGATTTAACACTGAGGATGTGTGTCACTGGAATTTATATACTGTAGACAGCAACACTTATGGAGGTAAAAAGAATGTTGTACAAAAGGCAACACCTGAATTATTTATTTATTTATTTATTTTTTAAAAGGTCAAAAAAATTTATTTAACTAGGGAGAAGCAAGTGTCTCTATACCATATACTGTCCATGGTATGGGGACAGAAACCTTTACTCTTTGACTTTAAAGAGACCCACCTCATTGACTACATGCTGCAAAGATCCCTCCTCTGTTTTCTGGCTACTGTTCATGACCTTAAAACAGAACATGTATAGCTAATACATTTTCAATTCAACTTTTCAATGCAATTATTAAATACAATTAAAGCAACTTAACTGCAATGTTAGATACACAGCTGTACATTTTGTCATTATATACACAGATTTTACATGCATACCGTGCCCTCCACTAATATTGGCACCCTTGGTAAATGTGAGCAAAGAAGGCTGTGAAAAATTGTCTTTATTGTTTAACC
>JANDJT010000164.1:14094780-14107308 GCA_024331685.1 Stegophilus panzeri
ACTTTATATAGTGCACTACATGTTCAGGCCGATGCGTTTGGGGCGTGTACACTTTATATAGTGCACTACATGTTCAGAATTGATGCGTCTGGGGCGTGTACACTTTATATAGTGCACTACATCTTCAGGATTGATGCGTCTGGGGCGTGTACACTTTATATAGTGCACTACGTGTTCAGGACGATGCGTTTGGGGCGTGTACACTTTATATAGTGCACTACGTGTCCAGGCTGATGCGTTTGGGGCGTGTACACTTTATATAGTGCACTACATGTTCAGGACGGATGCGTTTGGGGCGTGTACACTTTATATAGTGCACTACGTGTTCAGGACGATGCATTTGGGGCGTGTACACTTTATATAGTGCACTACATGTCCAGGACGGATGCGTTTGGGGCGTGTACACTTTATATAGTGCGCTACATGTTCAGGCCGATGCGTTTGGGGCGTGTACACTTTATATAGTGCACTACGTGTTCAGGACGATGCGTTTGGGATTCAGCCACAGCTTCTGATTATCCCGACTCGTTTTAAGTGTAAAATGTTCTTGTTAAACGTGTTAGAAGACCAGTAGAAGAAATCCTCCACGTAGCATTGTAAAGGTTAAATATGTTTGATTTTATTTATATATTTAGATCGAGCGAGAGTTTTTCACATCCTCGTATTTTTCGGCACCCGCTTTTGCTTTGTGAAGTGTTTAATCTGGTGTTAATTAGTCAGCTTTAATGTCGAGTGGTTAAGTCAAATCTAATTAACAGCCCAATCACACGAGGACGGAGCAGGTGCTTTAACTCCGCTGGAGGAGAAGTTCATCATGGAGGATTTCACTCACTGATGGACTACAGTGTAAACAGTGAGGGATCTTTCACCTTTATTCACTAAAGTGTCCTGAAATCATCCTGATGAGGGGTCCCAAAGCAACAAAATCTTATCCTTATTATTATTATTATTATTATTATTATTATTATTATTATTTTCATCATCACCAGACTGAAGGATTGTTGACTGTCAATCACAATCCCAGCTCTAGCGTGTGACCTGACGCTGATGTTCTCATAATAACGAGCTGACGGGAGTGATAACGCAGTATAAAACCTAAAATAATGCTGATTAAATTCTCTTACACTAGCATCCATGTACCGTAAGACCATTCGAGGCACAGCAAAATAAAACACTAACAAAACCTTAAATAAATCCTAAGGTGGTGGTTGTTTTGTATCTGGAACCTGAAGCTGAAGCGTAGACGTGTTTCGTGTCTCTGTCACGCTTGTACAAGTCGCTAACTGGATATATAAAAAAAAAAAAAAAAAAAATCTGTGCATTCGTCTTAAACCTCATGTATTTTTTGGACAGAAATTCAAGGTTTGCGATATGATCAAGGTGAATCTGAGCTGTGTGAAGCGAGGTGGGAATTTTCTACACAGAACAGCTTGTGCAAACTTTCCAATCGTTAATTTCCCTCCGATGCCGAGTGGAATCTTAAATCAGCTCTGCGCACCGGTCTGAAAAGTTGCGCAAAGCCCTTGTCCTTCATAAATATGCATTCGTTCTCTAAAGCGTGTCGTTCTCCCTCTCTTCTCCCCCTCCCTCTTTCCTTGACCTCCTTGAGATGTGGAACATATGGCCATCGACTGGCTCACCGGAAACTTCTACTTTTTGGATCGAGTGAGCGACCGGATATTTGCGTGCGGCGAGAAAGCGGACGTGTGTGTGACGATAATTGAGCTGGACATCCACAACCCCAGAGGAATCGCACTGGACCCAATAACAGGGTAGGTTTCTGGGGTGTTTTTAATGCATTCTCAGGGAAATTCATCTCTTTAGTTCAGTAGTCTAGTCATTTAGTCTACAACACACTATACACCACTATGTGAGTGCTCCTGGAGCTGCTGAAAATACTGTAAGAAATCGCATTTCTGCTTAACGTTTATAAAACACCGGCCTTAAATCAGCACCAGTGGAGACGCTACAGGTCAGGTAATTGCTTGGGGCCATGAGTCTTGACGAGGGCCCCCTGACGGCCGACACTAAGGACATGAAAAGGTCAAATCTCAAAGTGCAGAACTCCTTCATACTCTACAATGTGTAATGTGCAACCCTACACCGGGAGGAACCCCCTCCCCTCCTAAAGGGGAAAGGACGTGCATCTGACTAGCATGAGGCAAGTTAAATTTTAATCGTCGATCTCTTTAAAATGAAGAGGAAAAGAGGAAGTAGAAACCAAGAAGAGGAAAAGAGGAAGTAGAATTGTGGTATACAGTGGAGGTAATTATCTCTAGCTTAAGTATGACGACTCTGTGCTCAGGCATAAATCACTGTAACGCTAGCCCAACATCTATTTGGCAGGCAGCTAGCTAGCTAGGAGCCGACGCTCCGTTTTGGAGCATTTAACGTTAAATATTTAGCCTACGCCACGCAACGATGGTTTATCTGAGTGGGAAGTTGATCTAGCGCTGCATCTAGCATGCGGAGTATAGTGCTGACACTCTTGTCCTGATCTGGGTAACATGTAGAGGAAGGTCGGGGGTTCAGCCCCAGCAGTGCCACGTACAGTACGGAGGCAGAAATAAACAACTTTTTTTCAGAATCAGTAGTAAACTCCTGTCCTGTAAGTTATATCGCCCCCATTTACAAGCAGCTCGGCTCATTCGCCTGGAATAAGAGCGCTAATGTAGTCCTCTCAGCAAGCTCATAAACTCATCCTAAAGTCTACTAATGACCTTGCTGTTCCTCACGCTAAACTATCAAACTCCTCAAACTCTTCCATTTAGTCCAAGGCCATGTTTATTATGCATTATACTGGGAAAATAAAAATGAAATAATAACGCTGACCCCCAAGTCCTGGAAAAAAAACTGCTCGGATATCACTTCAGCAAAGTTCAACATTTACTTGAGGATGAGCACAGTGCATTGTGGGTATTTCGTCCTTTTGTTAGGTGAATGGTTTGGACTGGCACGTTTGCGTTTGGCATGGTGACTGACTTTCCTCTCTCCTTCCTCAGGAAGATGTTCTTCTCCGATTACGGAAACGTGGCCAAGCTGGAGCGCTGCCATCTGGACGGGTCCAAGCGAAGCCGGATCGTCGAAAGCGGGACCGAGCAGCCCACTGCGCTGACCCTTGACCTCGTTAAGAAGCTTGTTTACTGGGCCGACGTCTACCTGGATTTTATTGCAGTTGTGGATTATGAGGGTAGAAACAGACACACCATCATTAGGGGAAATTCCGTGAGTAAAAAAATTAATAATAAAAATAATAATAATAATAAAGAGAGAAGAATGACTCATCATGGAGTGCAGTGTGTGTGTGTGTGTGTGTGTGTGTGTGTGTGTGTTCACATTGTATATAAATATGAGAAATAAAAATGCAGAGTTAAGTATATTTGCGTGCTAAATGCTACTTCAGGTAAATGTTTGACACGTCAGATCTTTGATGATGTTCCGAGATGCATTGCATCGTCCCAGAAGGAGAAACACACACTCCTGCTCACACTCCTGCTCTAGCGCGCTGATTGACGTCTGGACTGAAAGTTGTGTGATATGTGCTGTGATATGTTTTTTTTCTTTTTAAAGCGCTGCTTTCCTGAGGGATTTACAGCGACTTGTTCTTGCTGAACGTCTCAGAGCTGTACTCGTGATTAAGCTGAGAAGTGTGAGAGGTGTGACGACCACCCAGCGAGAGCGTTCTTCTTCACTCCCCGTCTCTCTCTCTCTCGCTGTCTCTCCAGGTGTCACACCTTCACGGATTAGCGCTCTTTGAAGACTTCCTGTTTGCGGCGTGTTCTGAGCCCTCCAGAGGAAGTGTGGTGGACGTGTTGAGGATAAACCGCTTTAACGGCAGCGACACACACACGCTCATCACGCTTCAGAGTCTGAAAGGAGTGAGAGTTTATCACAAACTCGCTCAACCCACAGGTAAACACCTGATTTTATAAATAGAGCTTCCTCAAACAGGAGCTCATCACGTTCCACCCAAACAGGCAGAAATCCTCTCCCCAGCACCCGCGCTCTTCTCTGGAGAATGAGCGCCATTTTAAAACGCTGATCTTTGGCCTCTACCAGCACATCAAACAGAAATCAATACATTTTTTAATGTAAAAATTACATTTTTCTTTCTTTTAAGCTTATTACAGTTTTAATCATTTCAAAATGTTATTCATCCTTGTTTGTTTATTTCTTGATTTTAATACAAAATATTTATGATAAGTTATGACGTACATTTATGACAGTGCAGATTTGTTTGTCTTTGACCCATGTATAACCCAATATTGTACTTAGTGTGGTTTTACCAACCCCAATCCCCCCCACACACACTCAACAGTATTTTTAATATTTGTAATGCTGCATAACCTTTGACCCCTAAGACAACACAGTATATAAGTGTATAATGATTACTGTTTTGTGTGTGTGTGTGAGAGAGACTCAAACAGCATCCTGGTTACTTTTCCTTCTCTCTCGTCAGTGAAAACACACGCGTGTGAGATGGATCAACACGGCAGAAGAGGAGGATGTGCACACGTGTGTCTCCTGGGAGACGGCTATAAATCACGTGTGTGTCGCTGTCGCACCGGATACCTGCTCATGGACGACACAACGTCCTGCAGAAGTAAGTGTGTGTGTCTGTACATGTGCCCACACACACACACACACACACACACACTACAGAGTGATATCTTTATCTTCTACTCTCCTCCTCTTTTTCTTTCCCTCTCTAGATTTCTCCATCACTCTCTCTCTCTCTCTCTCTCTCTCTCGCTCGCTCACATTCTCCTGTCTGTGCCCCTCTCTGTCGTATGCAAATTACTTACACACACACACACACACACACACACACACACACGATCTGCCTTCTGTCACATTCACTGCTGCCTGCTGAAGTGTAACACACACACACACACACTTCTCCATGTTGTCCTACTTCAGTTATTCTTTTCGTACACACACACAGAGCATGGTTTCACAACTTTACCCATCTCACACACACACACACACACACACACACGTGATGTGCAGTTACGAACAGAAAGATGGATCTGATTAGACTTTGAATCAACTGAATTTGTTCTGCCTGTAATCACACTGATGTAATTAGCTCGAGACGCTGTTTTTGTAACAGGCTTAAATTTGCAGCGCTGACTAGAAAATAGAGGAACGATTAAGTTCATTAATTAACCCTCTGGAGTCTGAGGGTGTTCCCTTTCGAAGGGAACTCAACATTGTGGGAGCTCCACTCTGTGGGCCGCTCCCTTGCACGTGACCGGTATCTGAAGCGTGTGTGACGTCACGCCTATTTATAGACCTGCCGTTTTTATATCACGCGACGTGCTTAGTTGCCACGTCACCTGATATAAAAAGGCACCTGTGACCCGCGCCGTCAGCCTTGTTATGTTCAGCGAGAGAGCATGTCGGTCTTTTGTGTAACGGTCCTTTTTTTTTAATTTATTTTTTTATGTGTCTAGGGGTGGAGCATGCCAGGGCAGCCTCGAGAGGTATTATCAATGTTGAAAACAGTTGCAGGATGAAAGGAAAATAATTGAAGTGTCCAGTGCACATAGGGAGAGACGAGAGTATTCGAGAAGGTGGATGGTTTGTACGAGTCCACTCATCCACCTATGCCTTGCTCACACAGTATGGCAGATAAGCAGGAAAGGGAATGGATCTGATGATGAAACTTGGTTTTTAAGGCATTGTTGGGGATGTGTACCATTTTGCATAGATGGCCTCGGCACAATGCCGTACGAACAGCGCGCTCTGCGTGTGGGTGTGATCGCATTAACCATAATTATCTGAGCCAGGACAAACTGTGCATCTCTGTAGTTTCATACAGATTACATGGCAGGAGAATATTTCTTTTAAATGTGAATTGTTCTGTTTGAAAGTAGACATTTCCAGCTTTCTTTAGACATGTGTGTCATGATTGTGTGATAAGTATTCACTGAGTTTCAGTTCATTTATGTGACGTGTTTCAGAAAGATTCTCGCGGAGACAGACAGAGCTGAAAGCGCACCCTGTTTTTCTTTATTTTACAAAAGCATGAGGTTTTGCTGTTATTGTGAGTTTACACCAATGAGAATAGACCCTTTATAGTTTCTGATGATGTCTTACACTTATCTGTATGGCCAAGAATGGCGGAGTATCGTAACTGGGTGTACGATGTAACTGGGTAAAAAAAAACATGGTCCCCAAAGGGGTAAACATTGACCATGTAGGATGGACACACACACACACACACACACAGTCTCACAAACCTCCTGTTTTCAGAACTTACAACTTATGTGTGTGTGTGTGTGTGTGTAATATATCTGAGAATATATCCTGTAAATGATCTCCGTGATGATTGGTCAGTTTGTTTACTCCTGATTGCGCTGCTCCTCAGAGGCACAGGACGAGCCGTTTGTGATGTACAGTAAAGGTCGTCCTGGGGTTATCCGCAGTTTCGGGATTGACGGGAGGTCACGTGACGAGCGGATGATTCAGATCGAAGGATTATCGAACCCACGCGTCCTGGACTTCCACGCTGCACATGACTACGTGTACTTCGCCGACTCGACCGACTTCCTGATCGGACGACAGAAACTGGACGGGACCGGACGGGAAACGGTCATTAAAGATGGTGAGCTAATTATTATTATTATTATTATTATTATTATTATTATTATTATTATTATTTTTAAAAGGCTTAACTGTGTGTTAAAGTGAGATGAGAAATGCATGACTCTGCTTCGATAAGATAAAAAGATCACGCTCCCCGTGTAGGTGTGTATCATGTAGAGGGGATGTCTGTGGACTGGCTGGGTAATAATCTGTACTGGACGAGTTTTGGACACAGGAAGTCCATCAGCGTGATGTGTGTGGAGCGAGGGATGGAGAGCAGGAGAACTCTGCTGGATGGAGGGATGTTTCACCCCAGAGCCATCGCCCTCGACCCCATCGGAGGGTAAAAACAAATACGTATAATACACCTACACATGCTGCTTTTATTTTAAACCCGTATACAGTAACAACAGAATCCACACTATCTCTGAAACCCATTGTTCTCCTCTCTCTCTCTCTTTCTTCTCTATTCCTGGTGTATAAAACCTCGTCTGTGTCATGAAGCGAGTGTATAATATTTTCACTCTGACTCTCGGGCTGTGACGCACTGCAGCCAAACAATCGGTGGCTTTTCATCCACAGGGGAAATTTACAATTTACACCGTCCTCTCAATTCATTAAGGACGACTTTTTTTTTCCCTGCTTAAGGACAAAGTGAGTCTGATTCTCCGTCTGCTGGTGGCTGACTTAAAAAAACAAAACAAAAAACAAGGAAAAAAAAAACTTCAGGTCTTGGACAAAAGCAGCAAATATCAGAAATATTTCATATTCCGAGGGAGATGGCGAGACAGAGGTGGAGAGAGAGGGAGACAGGTCAGAGATCGAGAGAGAGAGACATGGAGTGAGTGATTGTGTGTGTGTGAGAGGGAGAGCGGGAGAGAAACAGGAGGGGAGAGAAACTGAGAGTGAGAGAGTGGAGGTGGGCTAAGTCCGGGAGATTGAGAGAGGGAGAGACAGAGAGAGACCGACAGATGGGGAGAGAGAGGGAGGGGAAGACAGAAGAGTCGTCCCACCCCCCCCCCCCCCCCGCGCAGTTCAGTTTATTTACCTTTAAAATAGTATAATTATTAACTAATTATATTATTAGTAACTAACTGACTGTTTAAAGCTGCTATAACGCACATCATAACAGGAACTCACTTCTCTCGTGGACGTTCCACAGCAGGAACTAACTATAAAAAGATTTTTAAAAATGTCACAATAAACATTACAATCATTGTCAAATTGACTAAAGACACGAGGACAATGTTTATTCAGATTCTGATCATATGTTAATACGAACACTACGCTAATATGTTTATTAATAAGTTCTACATTCCTGTAATGCCGTGTTGGCAATACTGTACATGTATATGGTCATGCCAATAAAGCTGGTTGAATTGAGTTGACAGATTGACAGCGAGACAGACGGAGAGCGAGATGGACGAAGAGGGAGACGGGGAGATGGACGGAGGGAGACAGATGGACAGAGACGGACTGAGATGGAGAGACAGATGGAGGGAGACGGAGACAGGGAGAGAGACGGATGGAGACCGATGGAGGGAGACAGGGAGACGGACGGAGACGGAGAGACAGATGGAGGGAGATAAGGATTAAAATGGAGGGAGACGGAGACAGACGAAGAGAGCGAGACAGACAGACGGAGAGACAGATACAGGGAGACAGATGGAGGGAGACTGAGACAGGTAGACAGATGGGGAGAGAGACAGACAGAGAGAGGGACGGAGAGACGGACGGAGATGGAGAGACACAGAGAGAGACGGAGACAGGTAGACAGACGGAGAGAGAGACAGACAGAGAGAGGGACAGAGAGACACAGAGAGAGAGACGGAGACAGGTAGACATACGGAGAGAGAGAGAGACAGATGGAGAGACTCAGAGAGAGAGACGGGGAGAGAGAGAGACAAATGGAGAGAGACGGGGAAGAGACGGAAGTACATTCATTCTGTAAATTGCTGCAGTGGCACTCTCACTCTCAACTGCTCTGCTTAAAAGGTTTAAAATGTTTAATGTCAGAGATCTGCTAACTATACACACACCACACACACACAGACACACACTGATTACACTGTGTGTGTGTGTGTGTGTGTGTGTGTGTGTGGAGTGAAGTGGTAGTGTATGTATTTATTTTGTGCTGATGGAGTGCATAGGGTGTGAAATATGTGAAATAACATTGTGCTTTAAAAGTGATGTATAATAAATACAGACCAGTTTGTGTTGCTGTGACAGACGCACTCTTTAAGCAGAGGTTTAGCGTTTCAGTGTGTGTGTGTGTGTGTGTGTGTGTGTGTGTTAGTGAGAGTGAAAGTTAGAAGGTTCTCCACTCCTCAGGTGTTCTGATATTGAGCGACCCTACCTGACACTCCCATCCTTTTTCCGCCCTCCTTCATCCCTTCATCTCTGGGTGTCTCCGTGTCACTTCCTGCCTGAGCCAGTGTGTTAAGATGATGGATCAGTGGTTCTGACTTCATGTCCTTTCTCTTCTCATCTTCTGCTGTTTGACAGCAGGAGCTGTCACTCAGAGGGATGCAGTGGGTCCATATGGAGAGAGAGAGAGAAGGAGGGGGATGGGGGGGCAGATAGAGAGGGTTTTGAACACTCATCACACACTCTGAAATGATCAGATCTATGTAAGGAATAAGACTGAGTGAACTGAGAAATGGTTGTTTCTTTCTTTTATTAGTGATCCTCTGTTTGACTGGACAAAGCTGAGATTTAAATGAGCTGATATTAAAGAGATTTTTATTTTGAGATATATATATATATATATATATATATAGTAAGATACACGTAGATGTATATAGACCTGTTATGGTAGTACAACATCTGGAGTGTTAATGTAGAACTCATGATGATGATGTTAGAGCCATGATAAAAGAAAATTAATTTACATCTCCTATACTCCTAGCCAATCAGAAGTGAGTATTTCCCATGGCTGTGGTATAAAGCTAATACGCTGTATAACTGATTATCGCTTCACACTCACACAGTAAGTGTGTTTATAATTAATTAGCGATAAAATGGTCTTGTTTTGTGCGTAGCTGGATGTACTGGACAGACTGGGAGGAGGACGAGATGAACGACAGCAGAGGGAGGATAGAGAAAGCGTGGATGGACGGGTCTCATCGGCAGGTTTTCGTCTCCTCGGACGTCCTTTGGCCGAACGGTTTGACTCTCGATCGCTCCACGGAGACGGTGTACTGGTGTGACGCGTTTCACCGCCGCATCGAGAAGATCCACTTTAACGGCACCGTCAGGACCGTGAGTTTATTTCTGTAGGACCCTGACTCTTCTGTTCTCTTCAGGTCAAGTGGCCTGGTAAGAGAAATATTCCACTCAAAGTGGAACACTGGGGAAATCAGTATTGCAGAGTGTTTGAACAATTGTTCATTTTCATTTCATGTGATAAAAATAATATAAAAAAAAAGACAAAGACGTTAAGTTGAGTCACTCACCAGGTCAAACAACAAACAAACAGCTTTAATTACACACACTAAAGGATTCGATCAATAAAACAATCAGCTAAAACAGTCACCGATTAAACGGCATTGATTTATAAATATGCATTTAAATACACTCGAAGACACAAGCTGGCTGTGCTTTATGGCGCGCGATCAATAAAAGAAATACTTTTCTTTCTTTTTTTTAATAAAAACTTGATATCCGACGTCTCACTTATTCGGTTTCTGTGACTTTATGCTCAGTCATAAAAGCATCCTGGAACATGATTTGAACAGCAAAGAACTTTGTGTCATGCCGCCTCGCCTCACCTCGCCTCACCTCACCTCGCCTCGGATTATTTAAATATCTTTATATAACCGGCCGGTCTGGAGTGTGTAATTCCTCCCTTATTGTTTGTGTTGCTGTTATCACTGTGTGCTGTGACTCTGCTGTAATGGACTGTAATCTCTCCTGCTCTGTAAGGTGCTGTATTCGGGAAAAGATCTGGATCACCCGTTCGGAATCTCACACTACGCCGGTCACGTTTTCTGGTTGGATAACGTGAATGCCTCGATTTTCCGGCTGGACGTTACATCTGGTGTCGCCTCGTGGTTGAGGCAGGAAACGCCACCTCTGTTCGGACTCCAGGTTTACGATCCACAGAAACAGAAAGGTACAGAACACGTAAATAAATTTAATGACCGTTTAATTCTTTTATTTACGTCGTAAAGTGCAGACTTCTACAGTACGTTATACTTACTACATACTCCATTATACAGTCTCTCTCTCTGTCTGTCTGTCTCTCTGTCTGTTCAGTCAGTAAGAACACACTCAACACACACTCAACACACACTGTACTGCACTTTTATTAGTCATTATTAATGAAGTCTGCTTGGAGAAATGGACCTCGCTGTAATAAAACCGATGGTGCGGAAGTCTGAGTGCGTGACCAGGAAGTGATTTTACATCCGATTTTCAGTGTGAACTCAAATTAACAAGGCAGAAATTGTGTGTGTGTGTGTGTGTGTGTGTGTGTGTGTGTGTGTGTGTGTAGGTGGTGCCCTAATTGGATTGTCTTATATGTTTTGTTAGGGTCCAGGTCTGAAATTTAAGCAGAAGCCCTGGAGTGTGTGCTTCCTCAGCCAGAGTCTCTGATAATTATTAACCTTAACATTTCCTCTGCCAAGCACTTTCTCTTCCTCTGTGTTCTTTATTTATTCTCACAGTAATAACTCTGCAGCTTCAGGCTTCAATTTAGGGGGAAATGCAGCAAATGCATTTATTTGATCATTTATGCTGATGTGGTGTGTGTGTGTGTGTGTGTGTGTGTGTGAATTAAATATAGACTCAACTTTTAGAGGTGAAACTCTATGATAAAGTATATCAGCGCAACTCAGTGCTGCTTCTACGCTGTACACGGGAATGTGTGTGTGTGTGTGAGATAGAGTGCAATGGCACTTAATAATATGCTAAAGTGGGTTAGTGTGTGTTAGGCTGAGTCAGACCTTGTTAGGCTGAGTCAGGGCGTGTTAGGCTGAGTCAGAGCTTGTTAGGCTGAGTCAGAGCTTGTTAGGCTGAGTCAGACCTTGTTAGGCTGAGTCAGAGCTTGTTAGGCTGAGTCAGAGCTTGTTAGGCTGAGTCAGGGCGTGTTAGGCTGAGTCAGAGCTTGTTAGGCTGAGTCAGAGCTTGTTAGGCTGAGTCAGACCTTGTTAGGCTGAGTCAGAGCTTGTTAGGCTGAGTCAGAGCTTGTTAGGCTGAGTCAGGGCGTGTTAGGCTGAGTCAGGGCGTGTTAGGCTTAGTCAGGGCTTGTTAGGCTTAGTCAGGGCGTGTTAGGCTGAGTCAGGGTGTGTTAGGCTGAGTCAGGGCTTGTTAGGCTGAGTCAGGGCGTGGTAGGCTGAGTCAGGGCGTGGTAGGCTGTGTCAGACTGTGTCAGGGCGTGGTAGGCTGTGTCAGACTGTGTCAGGCTGTGGTAGGCTGTGTCAGGCTGTGGTAGGCTGTGTCAGGGCGTGTTAGACTGTGTCAGGGCGTGGTAGGCTGAGTCAGAGCTTGTTAGGCTGTGTCAGGGCGTGGTAGGCTGTGTCAGGGCGTGTTAAGCTGAGTCAGGGCGTGGTAGACTGTGTCAGGGCGTGTTAGGCTGAGTCAGGGCGTGGTAGACTGTGTCAGGGCGTGTTAGGCTGTGTCAGGGCGTGTTAGGCTGTGTCAGGGCGTGGTAGACTGTGTCAGGGCGTGTTAGGCTGTGTCAGGGCGTGGTAGGCTGTGTCAGGGCGTGGTAGGCTGAGTCAGAGCTTGTTAGGCTGAGTCAGGGCGTGGTAGGCTGAGTCAGGGCGTGGTAGGCTGAGTCAGAGCTTGGTAGGCTGAGTCAGGGCGTGGTAGGCTGAGTCAGGGCGTGGTAGGCTGAGTCAGGGCGTGGTAGGCTGTGTCAGGGCGTGGTAGGCTGTGTCAGAGCTTGTTAGGCTGAGTCAGGGCGTGGTAGGCTGTGTCAGGGCGTGGTAGGCT
>JANDJT010000164.1:14139558-14151818 GCA_024331685.1 Stegophilus panzeri
TCTCTCTCTCTCTCTCTCTCTCTCTCTCTCTCTCTCTCTCTCTCTCTCTCTCTGTCTCTCTCTCTCTCTCTGTCTCTGTCTCTCTCTCTCTCTCTCTCTCTCTCTCTCTTTTTCACAGTGCTAAATTTGTCAGTTGGCCCCGCCAGCTTTACTTTGCTACCTAATAGCCCTGCCCGTTTCATGTAAATCATTATTCATCAGTGCTGATAAGTGTGCAAAGAGCTTATGATCAGTTGGATCCAAATAAGTGTTTTTATATTGTGTGTGTGTGTGTGTGTGTGTGTGTGTGTGTCTGTGTGTGTGCAGGAAAGTGCATCTCTAAGAGCTGGGTGTGTGATGGTGATCAGGACTGTAAAGACCGCTCTGATGAGGAAGGGTGTGTGACGTCATTGTGTAAGCCTCCCTCGTTCCCCTGCGCTAACGACACGTCCACGTGTTTACCTCCGGAGTGGATCTGTGACGGACACGCCCACTGCACCGACCAATCAGACGAGAGATCCTACTGCGGTTAGTAACATGGATCTGAATATAAACACTGAGATTAACCCTGCGTTCACACCAGCAAGTAAAGAGTCCAATACTGAATAACTTACTAAATCTCTCTCTCCCTCTCTCCCCTCCCGCTCCCCCTCCATCAGATCAGTGTTTGGTGGATAACGGTGGATGTAGTCACAGCTGTGTTGTCGCTCCAGGTAAAGGTGCAGTGTGTGTGTGTCCTGTCGGTTTGTATCTCGGCTCGGACGGACGCAGCTGTGAATCGCAGGACGTCTGTGCTACACACACACGCTGCAGCCAAGTGTGTGAACAACACACACACTCCATCACATGTTCCTGTTACCCAGGGTGGAGGCTGGAGGCAGATGGAGAGAGCTGTCAGAGCACGGGTAACACACACACACACAGCAATACACACTAATGGGCCCAAAAGCCACGCCTCCTTTACTTCAATATGATGTCATTTTCTGCAACAACAAAACAACACTGTACAAAATGTCCTGTAGATGTTGTTGCAGTGTAAAGGGGCAAATATTTTGTCTGGAACCCCTTACTCTGTGTGGTGTTTTTTTATTTTTTAATCTGTTCCAGATCCATTCGAGCCGTTTGTGATATTCTCAATTCGGCATGAAATTCGGCGCATCGACCTGAAGACGGGAGATTACAGTCTGTTAGTGCCGGCACTGAGGAACACCATCGCTCTGGATTTCCACTTCAGTCAGAGGCTGCTCTACTGGACTGACGTGGTGGAGGATCAGATTTACCGCGGCAAAATCTCCGACAGCGGCGGTAAAAACGCACAATAAAACAAATCAAATCTGCACATCGCGATTCGCTAAGAGCTGATTTCAGATTTTCAGTTCAGCACTCAGTGAGGATTTACTACTGAAATTCCACACATCAGTGTTCAGAGCTCAGGCGTCACTACTGACTGAAGCGCTATTCAGAGGTTTCGTGAGTGTTACACACGTGGGGGTGGACTAAAACAGGGGCGTGTCTGTTTCAAGGACAAAATTAAATACGTAAATACGAGAACGTCTTAATCAGAGACGGCGTTTATTTTCTGCGTAAACTGATGAATGAAGGTGAAGTTTCTCTGTAAGCGTAGCAGATGAGCGCTGGGTCAGATTATCCTTCACACCGTGGACACATTTTCTTTACAGGAGAGTGCAGAAAATCTTCCTCTCCCTGATTTTATTCAGGTTTAAAGGGGAGTGTTTGTGTTTAAAGGCGTGGTCTAGCCTCAGACGCTTCTGCTCGAGAACATTCTGGAGGTGTGAGAGCTACACGCGGGTGATTTTAATCATCTGAATGAATGTGGAGCTCAAAATCCACTGAAGCTGACGCGTAACCCGACTCTGAACACCAGGAACTCTCCTCACGGGGATACTCCGAGTACGGCCCTTAGACAGTGTACAGAAACCTGAACCGGTTTCACTCACACTGACGAGGTGATCTTAAATGATGTAATAAATCTGTTAGATCAGGTGGAATAGCTGATGGCTTTAGTCGTGACTCGACTGAACATGAGTAGAGATGAGGATGTGATTTCAAATGGATTTTTCACACACACATTGACTATATATATATATATATATATATAATGTGTGTGTGTGTGTTGAATATTTCAGCTTGGTGAGTGACACTCAGCCAGGCGTGATAAAGGCACCCAGATGGAGGAACTCTTAATGTTTCATAGCGCTTGAGGGACACGGCGATGATGTGTTATTGCCTTTTATTGGGTCTGCGTGTCTGGAGTATTATTGAGAACAAAAAATATATATAAACAGAACCCAGGGAGCTATAAGTCAGGGAGAGCAAGAGAGAGAGAAATGAAAAGTTTTCTGAGCTGAAGGACTAAATCAAGATTGTCCTGTAGTTTAAATTTGGAATATAAAGGAGTGATAATATGAATAAACTGTACACCTTGAAGCTCCTCTGTACTGCAGCTTCACTTTAGTTTGCTTTGTAGAAACGTGTGTGTGTGTGTGTGTGTGTGTTCTAACTTTTTATAATACCAGCCCTAAGCTATCGTGTGCTATCCCGTCATGAACTTCACACTCATGTTATGCTGATGGAAAATATGCTTTATGTTAATCCATCTTCATCAAATGTTCTGGTTCAACAAAATTCCCTATGATTTACTGTGATGCAACTGATCAATGTCTGTGTGTTCACATTGTACTCTCCGTCTCTTTGTGTCTGTGTGTGTGTGTGTGTGTAAAGGTGTTTCCGGGATCGAGGTGGTGGTTCAGCATGGACTGGCGACTCCTGAAGGTCTGGCTGTTGACTGGATCGCAGGAAACCTGTACTGGATCGACAGTAACCTGGATCAGATCGAGGTGTCCCAGCTGAACGGAGAGATGCGCACTACGCTGATCGCAGGAGGAATGGAGCATCCTCGCGCCATCGCTGTAGATCCAGGACAAGGGTGTGTGTGTGTGTGTGTGTGTGTGTGAGACAAAATGTTTAAGCAGGACTTGCTCCTGGATCAACACCATCTTGTTTTCATTTTGCAGCTTCAAAGCTTTTAACCAATCACTGCCATCTGATGTCATCAGCGTGAGCCTTTAACTCCGCCCACTACTACTACTACTACTACTACTACTGAGCCAGAACGGAGTTTTATAGCTCAGCAGTTTAGTTCAGGATCTCTGTAAACTCAAACTAGCACACTGAAGTGTTAATTAATTGGAATGTTCACACGTACAAAGTCACACGTTGAATATTTTTCCACGGTTTACAGATTAAACAGATTAGAACTGAAATACAGAAATATTTGCTCAGCTTCACCTGTTTTAGATGTAGCGTCTAATACGACAGGCGTAGAACTCTCATCTTTCTGTGACGGGTTCATTATACAACTGATAAAGCAATTACATTCCTCTTTCTTTCCTTTTAATAACTTTTTCTTTTTCTTTCTCTTGCTCGTTATGAAGAATTGTGGAATGCTCTTTTCTGTCTTCGTGCCGTTTCTTACTGATTTTGATTCTTTCCTGTGTTAGTGCCGTGTTCGTACAGCTGTCTGTTCTTCAAGTTCCCGTTAACATGTAATTAACATCATGTTCTATTCACTACTGAGCACTGGACATCCTCACACACACACACACACACACACACACACACACAGAGGACTCCTGTGCCGTATTTCATCACCTGTGTCTCAGCATTAAGTTAATAAGACTCTTACTACAGCCAACTCTAATCTAACAATTCCCCTTAACTGATCTTTCCGGAAGCATCCGTTATTTAAAAGGACTTTAAATAATCTGTCTGCACATCCTGTTCACACCTCCTTTACTTCAGTCCATCATTTTTTACCCACTCAGTAATGGACTTTAACAATCCTCTATAAACGAGCGCAGAGCTGCTAGGAAGCTGCTGAGTGAAGGACGCGTCTGGCTCCTTCCCTCACACACCTGCTTTAACGAGCACTCATTGTGATTAGCCTGTGCTCTTTCTCTCTCTCTCTCTCTGTGTGTGTGTGTGTGTGTGTGTGTGAGACAGAGAGAGAGAGAGAGACCCGGTGTTGCTCACCTACAGAGCAGTGAGTAAAGCTGTAAAGTGCAGAGTGAAGGAACACACTGTGATGTATTTTCAGCTGGGAGTAAATCTCTAACCTTCACTGAATTACACACAGAGCTGTCATAAACACACAGCCTTGGACAGACAGACAGATAAAAAAATATATAGATAGACAGACAGAATGGCAGCCGGATACATAGCCCAACAAACAGGCCATTAGGCAGACGGGGAGGTTAGACAGACAGGTGAAAATATCACTAATTAGACAGACAGATGGACACACACATAGATACACAAATGGGTAATTGGACAGACAGACAAGATAGACAAGATTGACAGAGAGACGGGTAAATAGGTAATTAGGCCGACAGTCACTCAGAGAGACAGACAGATAAATAGGTAATTAGACAGACAGGTAGGCAGTCAGTCACTTTATTGCTGCTATAATTGAAAATGCCAAATTTGTGTGTGTGTGTGTTTTCAGAGCGCTGTTCTGGACGGATTGGGACGCCATGTTTCCTCGGATCGAGGGCGCGTCGATGAGTGGCTCCGCCCGCCGTGTGGTGTACGAGGATATGGAGGTGGGGGCGTGGCCTAACGGGCTCACACTTGATCATCTGGAGAGGAGGATTGTGTGGACAGATGCCAGGTGAGGACACACACACACACACACACACACACACACACACACACACACACGATGGAAACTCGCTCAATATTTCATCACCTTGTTTTCACACAAACATTTGGAGTTCACTTCACTTCACACCTCCCATGAGATCGTAAAAAGGTCTGCTCTGTCTCTTTGTGTCTGTTTCTCTCTCTCTCTCTCTCTCTCTCTCTCTCTCTCTCTCTCTCTCTCTCTTGCTGTCTGGGTTCTTTTTATTTCTCTGTCCTCATTCTTTTTTTTCTCTTTGTCTCTTGTTTGTTTTTCTCTCTTTCCCTGTGTGTCACTTTCTTTAGTTTTGGTAGCTTTTTTTTTTACCTTCTGCATCTCTCTGTGTTTCATTTTCTTTTGTTCCTCACTTTCATCATTTCTCGGTCTCTTATTTTCTTTTGTTTCTCTCTTGTTGTTGTTGTTGTTGTTGTTTTACTTTTGCCCTTATAATAAGCTTTCTAGGACATTAATGGGTTTGGCCCTGTTTAGAACAACATCTTCCCTTAAAAGGCACCACTCGAAGGGTTTCTTTTCTGACTCTTTTGTGTGTGTGTGTGTGTGTGTGTGTGTAAAAATGTCTTTAAAAAAAACACAAAATGGCAGTGACTGTATCAGAGCAGTGGATCCTGATAGCCATTTTACAGGGAGTACAAACTCCAAACGCTCAGCTCATCTCCAAATTCTACACTCTAATGCAAAAAGTTTGGAGAAAGTCCGACACCACCCCCAAGGGTTCTTGTTCAGGCCAAAGACCGCACCTTTTGTCCAGTGCGTGCTTTCATGTTCTCAACATGGGGCTTCTTGAGAAGGAAGCACAACAGACAGGAAGCTACGACCGTATAAGGAAAGTGGAAGGAGGAAACGGGACAACACAGACTGAATCGGGGTGTGACAGCAGTCGTGTATTAATAACGACAACATCAACATTGAAGACACATGAAGCAGTAACTGTGATAAAGTGTCACACAGCAAGCATTAATAATATTTATACATAATGTTATACAGAGAGATGGGCTGGAAATGTGTCACCATCTGTCTCTCTCTCCGTCGTCCCCCCCACCCCCCTCCTTATGCAAAACATTATATTCCACTTAGAGATTTTCAGGTTTTTGTTTTAAAACAGAACGTATAGCCATGTCCCAGTGTGCGCTCTAAATCAGAATAATGGAGTTTAGTAAAGTAGTTTCAGCTCCTTCTGCTCCCAGCGGCTCAGGGTCGACTGGTCATGATGAAATTCCCCATCTGAGGAACAATTGAATCGATCGCTCGCTTTGTTACGTCTCGGCTGTAATCAGATCACACGCGAGCTCTCTATCTCTATCTATCTATTTCTCTCTCTCTCTCTCGCTCTGTGAAGTCTAATGCTTATCAGCAATCAATTAATCTTCTCGACGTCTCTCTTACCGGCAGCTTTGAACCAGAAACCGTGTGAATATGATTCTCAGTGGTGGAAGAGATTCACCAGCAGCACGGTTTATGTCTCGTCATTCAAGCTCTGCTGCTAAATCACATCTTTTCATATCAGGCTGTATTTGACCCAGTGCTGGGAAATCGCCAGGGTTCTGATGAAACCGTATCGTATTAATCCTGTCCAGTGCAATATTCGACGCGGATCAGCTTCTGGCTAATGCATACATGGCGGGAGTTATGCCCGCTAATGGCGGGATTATAATTGATTATAATGATTTGTTTTTTCAGGCTGCGTATCTCTGTAATGCTTTATTAAATGACCTGTGGTTAAATGAATGTATAATGTCTCTTGCCAGTGGCTCGTGTAGACGTGCTGCATTAGACCTGTGTACACACACCTACTGTGAGGAACTTTCTTTTCATGGAGCCGGTTTTTCTGTGACTTCACTCAGTGCACTGTTGAGATGATGTGGCAGTGGGAACAGGTCCGTATAATAATGATCATTATTCCTCGTTGTCCTTTCACAGATCTGATGCTATTTATTCCTCTCTCTATGATGGATCTGGTTTGATTGAGATCCTGCGCGGTCACGAGTTCCTGTCTCACCCCTTTGCCGTGTCTCTGTACGGAGGGAGTGTGTTCTGGACCGACTGGAGGACGAACACACTGACAAAAGCCAGTAAATGGACCGGCGCCAACGTCACGGTGATACAGAGGACCAGCGCTCAGCCTTTCGACCTCGAGATCTTCCACCCGAGCCGCCAGCCTCGGAGTAAGCCTGAGGAGAGTTCTGTTCCGAGTGTGTGTGTGTGTGTGTGTGCGTGTGCGTGCGTGAGTGTGTGTTCTCTAAGGTTGTAACCCTCTAGAGTTCATCTTTTTCTGTGAGAGCTGCTGTTGTACCTGTAACACTGTTTGTATCCCGAAGGGATAAAAATATACCCGTAACTTTTTCCTCACACGGTGTTGGTTAAAAACAGGAACCATTACAGGACGGGCGTTTTAGGAATGTTCACCAAAAAACAAAAAGATTAAATGGGAAACTAGAGAGACTGAGCTAGAAGCGTGAATGCCGAGATTGCAGAGATACTCACCAAAGACACTAAAGCAAGGATTTTATAATAACAGACCTGCCAGACTTCACACGTTTTGTGTAGGAGCTCTGTATTTTAACACCGGTATGAGTTCTCACTCAAACATTTATTTCAAAATAAAAATACAATGAAGCCTATGTGCTAGTTCTTACCTGAATTAAAGGTAAAGCAGCAGGAATTATCTGGTTTTCTGTGTTAAGTGTTTGATACTAATGATCACAGATCAATCAGACGAAAGACAAATCAAATCGCACGTTCAGAGACTCGACACGTAAAGTCGAGTCTAAAAGTCTGAGAGCTGCTTTTATTTCAGCACTCGAAAATCCAATAATCTGACATTTCCCTCTGTGGAGCTGCATTATTCAACATGCCATTATTTAACAATCGGTACGGAGCCGGTGGAAGTTGTGGAAGAAATCCTCATATGAAACTCTGATCTGTTCACTTGTCTATTATTTGTTCAGGTTGAGGCAGGTCAGGCTTGGACAGGGTGAGGCGGGGCAGGGCAGGGTGATGCAGGGCAGGGCAGGACAGGATGAGTTAGGGCAAAGTTGGACAGGATGAGGCAGGGTTGGACAGGATGCGGGGCAGGGCAGGGTGATGCAGGGCAGGGTCGGACAGGATGTGTGGCAGGGCAGGGTTGGACAGGATGAGGCAGGGTTGGACAGGATGCGGGGCAGGGCAGGGTCGGACAGGATGCGGGGCAGGGCAGGGTCGGACAGGATGTGTGGCAGGGCATGGTTGGACAGGCTGAGCTAGGTGGCGGGACTGGGCAAGGTGGGACAGGTTGGGACAGTTGAGGTGAGGCAGGATGTGCCGAGGCAGGATGGGATAGGGCAGGGTGTGGAAGTTGGGGAGGTGGAGGGGGGAGGGGGTATTGCATGGCAGGAACAAAAGTGGAGAAGCCTCCTGGTCCTTATGGCTCAGTACATTATAATTTATTTCAAAATCTACCTTTGTTTTGTAAATCATCCTTCTCCATAGATCTCGTCCATCCACCTCAGTCAAACATAAACACCTTTCTGCCCATATTTACATCATTTACATCATTGACAGTTTTTGCCCAATGCGACAGAGACGACGGAGACATTTCTGACCGTACTCCTGCTTCTCATGTGACTTGCTGTACGTTTTATTCTTTAACTGGTATTTCGTGCTTGTTTCTTGTCCCCTGTACTGTAGTAGCTCTGCCAGCAGGTGGAATAAAAACAGTTGTTGGTGCTGCACACACAGTCACACACAAATGCTCTGCTCCTGGCAGGTGGTATAGATTATGTAGAAGAACATTCCGGAAAGCTTTTAGTAGGAGCCGGTTGGTGTTCGGTTCCTGCGGATTCAACGCATCATAACATTTTGGCAGCCGACTCAAAATAACAAAATCCCTCGTCTGACTTTCAGTGCAGGAGAATTGATCGGTACATACGGGGATGGGAGAGTGTTGAAACGCTCTCTCTCTCTCTCTCTCTCTCTCTCTCTCTCTCTCTCTCTCTCTCTCACACACACAAACACACACACACACACTTCCAGCTTTATTCAATCTCCTTAATGGGATTAATGTGCATTTTGGATAAGGTTGCGTGCCAAAGTAAAGAAATAAACAATAAGTAAACACCATGGGAGAACTCAGGCAGGTTAGGGGGATATCATTGTATTTATTTCGGTGTCTGGGAGAGGAGTGGAGTCGCACTTTTTAAATGAATAGTTTATTATGGGTTAGCAGAAGGGTTGGAAATGGTTGCCATGGTGCACCTGTGTGTGGAATGGATTCAGTGTGTACGATGTATTCAGATTGTTGTGTGGCTTTATTTGATGTTCACGTGCAGAGTGAATGAGCTGTTACTGTAAAAACCATAATGTATTAGATGGTGTGCATTTAATATAAACCTGTGTGTCCAAGCATCCGTATTTTATTTATATATTTATATATATATATATATGTATGTATGTATGTATGTGTGTGTGCGCACCATTGTGTGTTTGGATCTATTTCTGTGTGTGTGTGTTTCATAAAATGCCAGTTTTTATTGGCTCTGTTAATCCTTAGCCATTATTATTTTATTTTTTTTATGAATATTTGTCTGTTTTAGTGGTGCTTCTACTGTGTGTGTGTGTGTGTGTGTGTGTGTAATTTAAATGTAAATGTAATTTATAAACAATGACTGTTATCTGCCTCTGAATTCCTTCCCAAACGATGATGGTAAGAATAAAAACCTCATTGTGATATATTTTTTTTTTAAATAAACATGGTCTGTTGTAAGAGCAGCAGAAATCCATTGAAGTGAAGTGTTTACGTTTATCGTCTGGAGAGAGAGATCGACTCCTGATGATGCCATGGCCAGGAGCCAGGAGAGCAAAATTGGTGTGGGAGGGACATACTCTCTTTCCCCTGTCAATCACAGAGACACTAGCCAATTACAGACATCTGTGAGCTCATGAACACTGCGTGAAAAGGGAAGACGGTGCAGTCTTCTGGCTTCACGTGTCTCGGAGGGAGGACGTGTTAGCCTTCACCCTCCCGGTTGGTATGATTGGGCAGAGCTGGCTGGGAAAATGGCCATGATGAAAATGGGGAGAAAGCCAAATAAATAAATAAATAAATGTCAGCTTAAGTATCAGCTTTCACATCTTTACTAAATAGGGTTTTCATAAAATGTCAAAAACGAATAAAGACTAGTCTCTTTTTGTGTGTGTCCTGTTGTTGAGCTGTCCTTCAAAATACAATTTCTTTTTCTTTCTCAGTGTATGTTCAAGTTGTGTAGGGTTTTTTTTGGGTGTCATTGAGGCTTTTTGTGTTAAAGAAATGCATCTTTTCCATCCATTAATATTGGGAAAAACTCTTTCAAATAGTTAGCTAAGCTACATTATATATATTGTGTGTGTGTGCGTGTGTGTGCGTGTGTGTGCGTGTGTGTGCGTGTGTGTGCGTGTTAAAAGAATGATCTAAAAACAAGCAAATAACTTTCTAATACAGAATGTTTTGGTAATTTCATGGCTTATTTAACTATTTATTAAATATAGCAGTGTTTGATTTGTTGCAAAACCCCAAACTGCTTTACATAAGATAATTCCAGTAGTGATATGAATAAGAAATATGGCCTGTAGCTGTGTGTGTGTGTGTGTGTGTGTGTGAAACATTAAGTCTGAGAATGTGTGTTAGTGTAGCGTTTCAATAATGATCATATCATCAAATAATAAAATAATACCTGCTTTAATGCAGTGGGAGTGAATTAGTGCACTTAAAAGCTCTCTCTCTCTCTCTCTCTCTCTCTCGCTCAGCTCCTAACCCGTGTGACAGTAAAGGAGGACGAGGTCTCTGCTCTCATCTCTGTCTCATCAACTATAATGGCTCTGCTTCCTGTGCCTGTCCTTACTTGATGAAACTTTCTCCAAACAATCACACCTGCCAAGGTGAGACACACCCCTGACCACACCTACAAAAGTGAGACACACCCCCAACCACACCTACAAAGGTTAGACACACCCCTGACCACACCTACCAAGGTGAGACCCACACACCCTCCCACGGGGACATACCCCTGACCACACCTACCAAGGTGAGACCCACACCCCCTGGACACACCCTCCCATGGGGACACACCCACCCAGGGGCCACACCCACCTAGGGGAGACACACTCCCATACATTCCAGGTGAGTTATAGCTGCCGATATGGGTGACACCCCTAATCAGACCTGCACTCATTCCTGTCAGGGCGAACCCCACATCTAGTCTTACCTGTCCAAGCACCGATCAGGGTCAGACTTCTCTCCATCTCTCTTTGTCTTCCTTCTTCCTACTTGTAGGCTGTTGTATATGAACGCCAGAGACATACCCACATGTCCATATATGACCTTAAAGGCATGTCTTCTCTGCTCTGTGATCTATTTTTAAACTCTGGCATTAATATGAACATTTTTAGAAGTACAGCACTGAATTCTTACGCCAAGGTCCGTTTGCAAACACTTTTAAAGAAGGAAAAAGCTGTGATCTTGGAACAATTACAGTCTGTCTCAGGAGACTCCGCTGACCTAGCTAAACTCATAACACGGAGGGGAAATGGAGGTTCATTTGAATTTCCTGTTTAAAACCTCCGGAGAATAGTGCAGAGGTCAGGAGAGGGGGAGAAGCTGTAGATGACGGAATGTAAAACAGAGCAGCGAAGGAAAAATGCCAAATGTGCGGTGAGTTTCTGTGCCAGTGAACAGGTGCAGTATTTTTCAGTTCTTGCACTAAACATAATTACTGATTTAACACAAGTGTTAATAATGGTGATGATTAATGTAAACACCTCTGACTTAAATGAAGCTCCAGATGTTTCTTGTTCATTATAGAAAGTACACGCTTTCATGCTGGAAACATAAATGCACAAATAAAACTTTTGGATAAAATGTAGACCAAATATTATTAAAAAATTCTCGTTGTCATTCTGTAATAGAGCATAAACTCTAAATACGCCTCTTACAGACCTCATGCAGAGGATTATTTACATAACTTATAAATGTTCTGTTAATGATGTAATTGTTTTATGACATGCATGTTTATATTTATATTTGTGTGTGTGTGTGTGTGTGTGCCCTCTCTGTGAAGTTGAGAAAAGGTTTTTGCTGTATGCACGGAGATCGGAAATCCGAGGCGTCGACATTGACAATCCCTACATCAACATCATCACCGCGGTAACGGTGCCAGACATCAATGATGTCACAGCCGTGGATTACGATGCGACCGAGGAGCGGATTTACTGGGCCGATGTTAAAACCCGGACAATAAAACGGGCGTCGATTAACGGGACCAGGCTTGAGGCGATCATATCTGGAGGTACTGTGTGTGTGTGTGTGTGTGTGTGTGTGTGTGTGTGTAAGATTTTTATATATAATATATAATACAGTGCTGTGAAAATTTTCTGATTTCTTCTGTGTTTGTGTAGATCTCATCCTAAATTGTTTCTGAAATTAAAACAAGCTCTAAGGTGAAACAAAGGCAACTTGAGTGAACACACAATACAGTTTTTTTAAATGATAATGTTATTTATTGAAGCAACAAAGTTATACAATACCAACTGAGCCTGTGTGAAAATGTATTTG
>JANDJT010000164.1:14209594-14224698 GCA_024331685.1 Stegophilus panzeri
GGTGCCTTCCGCTGTCCCGACTCGTATGTGTGTGTGTCGAGACGCTGGGTGTGTGATGGAGAGAGAGACTGTCCGGATGGTAGTGACGAACTCGCAACAGCCGGCTGTGGTAACACACACACACACACACACACACACACACACACACACACACAGTAAATCATTGGGTGTGTAAATTATGAGCGTGTGTGAGCTTGCTGGTGCAGTATTGCTGAAGTGTCAGTGCTAGTTGTAATAATAACACAATTATTAATAACACAATTACAATGGTATATAAATCACAGCCTCTCCCTGTCTGTCTCTTTCGCTTTCTGTCTGTCTCTCTCCCTGTCTGTCTCACAGCCCTGAATCTCACATGCTCTGATGAGGCGTTTCGGTGTAGTAATGGAGACTGCATCCCGCAGCGTTTTGTGTGTGACCGTGATGATGACTGCGGTGACGGATCTGATGAGTCGCTCCAGTGCAGTCAGTGTCCTTAATTCACCTCTCATTTCTCTCTCTCTCTCTCTCTCTCTCTCTCTCTCTCTCTTTCTCTCTCAATTCAATATGTGCTTTATTGGCATGACAAAATATTTTTTGTCAAAGCAATATACAACAGCAGACCAAGAGAAGCAGTCTCCCTCTCTCCCTCTCTCTATGCTGATGACTATCTCTGGAGACTGACCTGTGATCCTGCATGCATATTAATTTCTCCTTCCTGTTTGTATGCAGTGATAACTGCAGGAAGAAAAAAATCAATGGCCGTTTTTCAATATGTGTTCTTAACTGATCTTGCGTCCTTGTGAACTCGTTCTTCCTCGTCCTCCACCGCCAAAGTTCAACTCCAATACTCAAGAACGCAAGTAGCAGGGACACATGAGATTACCCGGATGTGTTCTTAATGTCAAGGACGCGTCAGAAATCCCAGAAGTCACTGCGGAACACCAGTAGCGTATGACGGAAGCCTGACCCGTACCTGCCATAGTTTTAACATCTTTTTACCGACAATAATCTAAATAAATAAAAATATGCATCTAAAAAGAATGATTTATGATATATGATATAGATTGAGATATATATGATGGTGTTGAAAAGTAGAATTTATCCCTCAGAAGTATTTTTATTAAACTACGCTAGCTCCCATCCCTGAGGTAATGGTACACAGTGAGCTTACTACAATAAAACATGCTTAATTAACAGTAAACCTATTAACCAGCTGAAACATATTACTTATTGAGGAGCACTGAAGAGACGAGGACTCTGTCCCACTACTAGAAATGTGCTGGGACGGTCCATTGCGCAACAGGAAGCTCACAGCACATCTCAGTTCTTACACAGATTCCTTCTTCTGTACTGCATGTCCTCCTGTCCTTCCGAGATCGTTCTTCCAAGGTCACCTGGGAAGACCGAGCTTCATGAGAACACAAGTTCTTTCTTTGCGTTGAGAAACAGCCAAGGAAGTAGTTAGTGAAGGTGATGTCCTGGATGAGGACAGTGGGGGATTTTCATGGGGAAAGTTCCTGGTATTCCGAGTCGGGTTACGCAGCTGCACTGAGCACTTATCTCTACTCTCAGTACAGTACTTAATGAATAAACACTGTAAATAACGTTCTTCTTTATTCCTTTCAGAATATCATGCCTGTGGGAAGGCGGAGTTTCAGTGCTCAGATGGACGGTGCTTACCCAGTGTCCAATGGGAGTGTGACGGTTTCCCAGACTGTCTTGACCAATCAGACGAGGCACCACTGAATCCAAAGTGTTCGGCTGCAGGCAAGATTCGAACGCCAGCGAGCGTGTTTGATTGACAGCATGCCAGGCCTTATGGGAAATGTAGTACCGTCTGTTTCTCCATTCGTCTTCCTTCCGCAGGAAGTCAGGGAGGAAATGACAAAACATATCGCAGCGGGTTTATTTCTGCTTTAACTGTAAACAACGGGTTTAATTAAACGTAGATGAAATATACAAGATCCCTTCTTTAAGTAATATTAGAGGTGGAAAACCTCTTTTTTATTGAACAGATTAAAAATTTGAACATTAAGTCTTTGACCAAAAAACATAACTTTATTAGATAAAATAACGTCAGTGGTATTATGCTTGTTAGCCGCAGCAATATTATGCGAGAATAAATGCGTGTGTTTTTCTGTCTTGCTGTGTTTTAGAAAGTTTGTGCAATGGCTCGTTTTTCATGTGCGCCAACGGCCGCTGTGTCCCGCTGCCGAGCGTGTGCAATCTCCACGACGACTGCGGCGACCAATCAGATGAGAGGAACTGCAACGTTAACGAGTGTTTGAACCGGCGGGTCAGTCAGTGCACGCAGGACTGTCACGACCTGTCTGTGGGTTACAAGGTGTGTGTGTGTGTGTGTGTGTGTGTGTGTGTGTTAGAGGTAGAATAGAGATAGAAGTAGTAAGGATGATAAGAAAGCTTAATCATCCAATGAATCTTCATAGAATCACTAAAGAACCGTTTTTTTTTTTTGTAACAGTTTTTTTTTAAGTACCAAGATGTTAAATGTTAAACAGGTTCTAGGTGTTAAGAAGAAAATAGTGAGCAATAATGTTAAGTATGTTCTGCACACTTATACTGTTAATACACACACTCTTAAAGAATCTTCTTCAAGGGATTTTAGCTTCCAAAGAAAGTGTTCCACTTTTGCAACTCTGAGGATTTCCGTAGAACCTTTAAAGGTAAGTTTACAGGTGAGTACACACTCCAGATTACTGCTCACTGTTTTCTTCTTATTAACCTGTCAGGAGGTTGTTCTAAAAAGGGTTCTACCCTCTCTTCCTCAGACAGACAAGCAAAGAACACTCAAGGGTTCTAATATACAGCATGTACATTTTAGCACGGTGTCCACGGGTCCTTAAAAAGTCTTAAATTTCTTAATAAGCATTAAAAAGTCTTAAATTCACGTGTCGAATGTGTTAAAATGCAGCGGAACGACACAGTAAAGCAGTTGTAGATGTTATTGTGGCTGGTTGCTGTGTGAGTTGGTAAAGCCGTGTGACTGTGTTACACTCAGAGTTTGTTTGTGTGTGTGTGTGTGTGTGTGTGTGTGTGCGTGTGCACGGCTCAGCAGTGTGTTAGAGCGGCTCGGTTCACAGTAAACACCGCTCCACACCGACAGCATTTACACTCAACACACACCAGATTCACTTTGGCTTTACCCCAGACTGATCTCACACACTTCTGTGGGCAGGTTTACAGCATTTCACCTGATGAGAAGTGGATTTAAAAAAAAAAAACTGTTACCAACTAAAAGGAGGACTTCCTGCGGTTTTCCACCAAAATAAAAGCCACATAAAAAACATAAAAATGAATTATGTCAGAAATGTATTACTGTTGTTATATTACTATTTGTAGCACATTCGCCTCACACCTCCAGGGTCGGGGGTTCGATTCCCACCGTGGCCCTGTGTGTGTGCGGAGTTTGCATGTTCTCCCCTTGCTGCTGGGGTTTCCTCCCCCTGTCCAAAGACATGCATGGTAGGCTGATTGGCGTGTCTAAAGTGTCCGTAGTGTATGAATGGGTGTGTGAATGTGTGTGTGATTGAGCCCTGCGATGGATTGGCACCCTGTCCAGGGTGTACCCCGCCTTGTGCCCGATGCTCCCTGGGATAGACTCCAGGTTTCCCCGTGACTCTGAAAGAGGATAAAGCGGTATAGAAGATGGATGGATGGATGGATATTACTATTTGTACCCCAAATATTATATTATTGTAAAAATATTAAGTATTATTCAGTGCAATAAGGGCGTCGGAGGAGAGGGGGTTCAAGGGCATCGGAGGTGAAAGGGTTATAGGGCGTTGGTGGAGAGGGGGGTAAAGAGTGTCGGAGGAGAAGGGGTTATAGGGCGTCGGAGGAGAGGGTGTTAAAGGGCGTCGAACGAGAGATAGGGTTATAGGGCGTTGGAGGAGAGGGGGTTAAAGGGTGTTGAAGGAGAGGGGGTTCAAGGGCATCGGAGGAGAAAGGGTTAAAGGGCGTCGAAGGAGAGGGGATTAAAGGGCGTCGGAAGAGAGGTGGTTGAAGGGCGTTGGAGGAGAGGTGGTTGTAGTGCGTTGGAGGAGAGAGGGGGTTAAAGGGCATCAGAAGAGAGGTGGTTGTAGGGCGTTGGAGGAGAGATGGTTGTAGGGCATTGGAGGAGAGAGGGGGTTAAAGGGCGTCAGAAGAGAGATGGTTGTAGGGCGTTGGAGGAGAGGTGGTTCTAGGGCATTGGAGGAGAGAGGGGGTTAAAGGGCATCAGAAGAGAGATGGTTGTAGGGCGTTGGAGGAGAGGTGGTTCTAGGGCATTGGAGGAGAGAGGGGGTTAAAGGGCATCAGAAGAGAGGTGGTTGTAGGGCGTTGGAGGAGAGGTGGTTCTAGGGCATTGGAGGAGAGAGGGGGTTAAAGGGCGTCAGAAGAGAGATGGTTGTAGGGCATTGGAGGAGAGAGGGGGTTAAAGGGCGTCAGAAGAGAGGTGGTTGTAGGGCGTTGGAGGAGAGGTGGTTGTAGGGCATTGGAGGAGAGAGGGGGTTAAAGGGCGTCAGAAGAGAGGTGGTTGTAGGGCGTTGGAGGAGAGAGGGGGTTAAAGGGCGTCAGAAGAGAGGTGGTTGAAGGGCGTTGGAGGAGAGAGGGGGTTAAAGGGCGTCAGAAGAGAGGTGTTTGTAGGGTGTTGGAGGAGAGAGGGGGTTAAAGGGCATCAGAAGAGAGGTGGTTGTAGGGCGTTGGAGGAGAGAGGGGGTTAAAGGGCGTTGGTTTGTAGTTGATGAGTAATGGTTTCTCGGCACTGTAGTTGAGGACAGCTCTGGGTTTTTCATTTGTAAATGTGGTTCAGACGAGTGTGTTCTGTGCATCAGCCGTATTTCTGACACCATCACTGATGATAAAGCAGAGAGAGGAGCAGCGCTGTCAGGAAATAGCACACCATCTGACAACTACACACACACAGGCAGAGGGAGAAGGCTTGGCAGGTAGGACAGGTTTGGCACGTGTTACAGTAAAGTGCTGCTGCTCTGTGACATTTCTGGCAGGAACACACACCGCCTCGCTCCATCAGCTCCACATCATCATTTACATTCAGACTAGTACAAATTCACGCCAAAACTGAGAGGAATTATAATCAACTTTAACCTCTTTATGATAAAGAGCATGATCAGACGCTTAGTCATGATTTAATCCAAAATGAACTTTTTCAGATCTGTAGCTGCACATCTGCGTCATTTCATTTCTCTTTTTTTTCTGGTTTGGATTGGTGTTAAGTCTCCCCTCTTTACACAGTGCACTGTCATTCTCTCACCTCCTACTGCTGCTTTCTCCAAATTAAATGTACAATCTGACACCTAATACACACACACACACACACACAAACAGTATATTATAGCACTGGTGTGCTTTCCCTTTGCACCCTCAATAAGTCGGTTATGAAACAGCCGTGAAATAGATAATATGGCAAATCGGCCCTGTGAGTGTTCAGACATTTGCATTATTCACACCAGTGTGATGCATAAATACTGGAACTAAAAGCTGAGAGAAAGGAGTTAAAGGCGATTTCACACCTATTAGTCCATTTACTGAATCCGAATGAAGGCACAGTTCATTCTTTTGGCTCGTTTGCTGTTTGGCTTGTTTTGTTTTCTTACTACACAGAATTAAACGAACCAAAAAGCAAAACTGTTTAGGGCTGAAAATGTCCTCAAAAAAACTCCTTTATTTAATGGTCAGAAAATATGGTCGAGGGAAAAAGTTTGATTCACTTCCTTCAGTGAGTCAATTCCGAGTCACATCAGTTTCTCACCTGGAAGCGGAGCGAGAGCGCTTCACTCGGACGCTCTCAGACCCGAGTGTGATCGCTGTGTTCCCACCTGCCTGAAGAACCACACCGAGGGGGAGAACCGGGGTTCAGTTCAGATACAGTACTCACTGTGTATGTGAAAGAACTTTTAGACACATGTAATGGTTAAGAAGGGGCGTGGTTATGGGTGGAGCCAAAGGAGTAATGTCTCTATAATAGGCTTGATGCCACTTACAACCGTGTGTGTCTGTGTGTGTGTGTGTGTGTGTGTTCGCTCTGCAGTGTGTGTGCTGGCCTGGTTTCCGTCTGAAGACAGACGGACGGACGTGTGTAGACATTAATGAGTGTGTGGAGAGATTCCCGTGCAGCCAGCAATGCATAAACACGTACGGGTCGTACAAGTGTGTGTGCGCAGATGGATATAAACCTCTGGAGATGGACGCACACAGCTGCAGAGCTGTCTCAGGTACTCCCTCTCTCTCTCTCTCTCTCTCACACACACACACACACACACACACACACACTTTGCAAACAGTGAAACATCCCCAGTGGTCTCCAAATGCAGTCGATCAGCTGAGACCTGTTTGACGTCTGTTTTTTTCGTTTAGCTTTACACTAGAGCCAATGATGCTAATGTTGCTAACAAGTAATAGCCTCTGGTTTAGCGTGGTGTAAGCAATCAGAAAGGGTTGGTCTCAGCAGCTCCATTTACAGTTTATTAAATTGAACGAGTCTGGATTAAAACCGAGCTTTACTCTTTCAACGCACTTCTAATGTATAGGCTCCGCCTTCAGACTTTAGGCCATGCCTCCTACCTGAGTCTACTGCCGGTGCGCTGAGAGCAGAGGGTTCCACAAGCACATTTAGTGCACCACACTAAAACTGGAGGCCGTACTCTTCCGTTACTGTTAGCTGTAGACCTTTCACCTCTTGGCTTGTGGTTTATGTTTAGCAGAAGAGCCCTTTCTGATTCTGGCCGATCATCACGAGATCAGACGGATCAGCCTGGACGGCTCGAACTACACACTGCTGAAACAGGTAATGACACGAACACCAGGGTTTAGTTACTGTCTTTAACTCAACGGACTGTTTACACTTCACTGCTGTTTAAGTCTGCACTTTGATTGGTCAGAACGTGCTTTAACAGTCAGAGGCAAAGCTGTAACTTTAAATTTTGCTGTTGTGAGTGTGACTTTATTCTTCAGGGTAGTAACGGTGTAGTAACAGGGTAGTAATGGTGTAGTAACGGGGTAGTAACAGGGTAGTAACGGTGTAGTAACAGGGTAGTAACTGTGTAGTAACCGTGTAGTAACAGGGTAGTAACAGGGTAGTAACGGTGTAGTAACAGGGTAGTAACGGTGTGGTAGCGGTGTAGTAACGGTGTAGTAACAGGGTAGTAACTGTGTAGTAACCGTGTAGTAACAGGGTAGTAACAGGGTAGTAACGGTGTAGTAACAGGGTAGTAACGGTGTGGTAGCGGTGTAGTAACGGTGTAGTAACAGGGTAGTAACAGGGTAGTAACGGTGTAGTAACGGGGTAGTAACGGTGTAGTAACGGTGTAAACACACACTACTGTAATAACTGCAGCTAGTGCACTACAGCACAAAATGAGACAGACTCTGAATTAACACTCTTTCTTTATCTGTTAAGAGTCAAACTAGGTCCTTTATACACACCCGCTGGAGCTGTGTGTGTGTGTGTGTGTGTGTGTGTGTGTGTGTGTGTGTGTTGGATTAATGAGTGGATTATTTTAGGTCGTGACTGATGATGGAGTTAGAGCAGGAATGAAGCATGACATCATCACTGATAATGAATCTTTATCTGTGATTTATAACTGATTAATAAAACACTCTCTCTTCTTCTCTCTCTCGCCCGGTTTCACTGTCTTTCTCTCTCCCTTTTTCTGTCTCCATCATCTCTCTCTATCCAATTTTTTTTGTTCTGTCTGAAAATATCTCTCTCTCTCTCTCTCTCTCTCTCTGTCTGTGTGCAGGGCCTCAGTAATGTTCTCTCGTTGGACTTTGACTACAGAAGGGATTTGATGTTTTGGATTGACAGCAGCCGGCCAAGCGGACGCAGGATCAACAGGATGCGCATAAATGGGAGCGATCTCAAGGTATACTGTGTGTGCGTGTGTGTGTGTGTGCGTGTGTGTGTGTGTGTGCGCGTGTGTGTGTGTGTGTGTGTGCGTGTGTGCGTGTGTGCGCGTGTGTGTGCGTGTGTGCATGTGTGTGCGTGTGTGTGTGTGTCCCCCAGAATTCCCCAGAGGAAACACCACTGCTGCAGTCGCAGCTCACACCGAAGTGGAATAAATTATCTCTGACATGGCCTCCACTTCATTATATCTGCAGTGTAGAATTTTTGTAGTTTAATTCTGTTCTGCGTAATGAAAAGAGACGTGTGACGTGCAATTTGCAGTTTGACGCTGACAGAAAAGGCACACGGTGGTTGAGGGAAAGAGTTGCAGATGTGTTACATCAGATAGAATAAAGTTTACAAATTGCCTGTGGGACGTGAAGCAGTTCGTGTAATGAACACACACTGTTCTCAACGTAAAGGCAGAACATCTCGGGCTCCGTGTGGGGAGGCGCTAATTGATTTTGACAATAACAACATTAATGACTGTGTTAAGTGACAGGAAGAGTTTTAACAATCTGAGTGCATTATGGACAACTGTTTTTATTCATCTTAAACTTCGTACTGTTGTTATTTATCCACAGAGACTCCTTCACTCTTTACTCCTGTACCAAAACCCAAACTCCTCCCACCACATCATAATTAAAACCCCTCCCACCACGTCATAAATAAAACCCCTCCCACCACGTCATACTTAAAACTCCTCCCACCACATCATACTTAAAACCCCTCCCACCTCATCCCACCACATCATACTTAAAACCCCTCCCACCGCATCATATTTAAAACCCCTCCCACCACATCATGCTTAAAACCCCTCCCATTACATCATAATTAAAGCTCCTCCCACTGCATCATTATTAAAGCTCCTCCCATTACATCATAATTAAAGCTCCTCCCACTGCATCATTATTAAAGCTCCTCCCATTACATCATAATTAAAGCTCCTCCCACTACACCATTAAAACATTCAGACTGATTTGTTCTGTTGTTCATTTCTTTTCCTTCCTGTTCTATAGTTTTCTCTTCAGCCCTTTTTTGTTCCTTTTTGTTCCTTTATATTTCTCTTGTTTTCCACACTTATCTTCACACTTATCTTCACACTTTTAACCCATTGGGATTTAATGTTGTTTTTATGGTTATTTCCTATAAATTTTGTTTTTGTGGCCCCACACAATTAGTAATGGCTCTTGACACAGGCTGTTAAATCTATATGATATTTTTAACCTTAAATTTTAAACAATTTCTCTCCTTTTGACTCGAATGTGCTGCTTGCTGTAGTATAATTGCTTTTTCACGGGTGGTCCACACCCACACACATTTCCAGTCTCTCTGGTTGCTGAGTCTCAGTTGCGGCTGAATAAAATGAACCAGGGCTATTAATAATTCATTTATTTGTTTATTTGTTTAATTTGCAGGTGATCCACAGGACCTCAGTTCCGAACGCCCTGGCAGTCGACTGGATCGGAAAAAACCTGTACTGGTGCGATGCTGAAAGAAAAACACTGGAGGTAGCGAAGGCTAATGGACTTTACCCAACCATCCTGATGAACTCTGGACTTCAGAACCCTTCTTCTCTCACACTGGACCCTTTAACTGGGTAATACACTGATGTACAGCGGATATAAAAAAGCCTACACACTCCTGTTAAAATAAAAAAGGTTTTTGTGATGTAAAAAAACTAAACCAAGATGAATCATGTCAGATCTTTTTCTTGGTTTCATCTGACTGCTGAAGTCATGGTCTGCAAAGAGCTTACAAAGCATGTACGGGATCTCACTGTGGAAAGGTATCGATCAGGAGAGGGGTATAAAATAATTTCCGTCAACAAGTGGAGGGAAGGGAGCACCACATTGACATCACCAAGAACAGGACGTCCCCCCAAAACTAACGAAAGGACGAGAAGAAAACTTATTAGGGAGGCTGCCGAGAGCCCTCCAGCAACATTAAAGGGGGCATGTGACTACAGTCTCTTGTATCTTGTATAAAAGCCCTTTCTCATGTTGAAAAAAAAAATCCAATCCTGCCTAAATGACCCCAAAACCATGCGGCAAAATGTGTAGAACTAGAAGGTAGAACTTTTTTGGGCAAAATTGTAAAAGATAAAAGATGAGAACCAAAACAAGACGGCTCATCACCCAAAGATCCCCATCCCCACTGTGAAGCATGGTGCTGGCAGCATCATGCTATGGCGCTGCTTCTCTTCAGCTGGGCCTGGGGCTCTAGTCAAGATAGACAGAATCATGGATAGCTCTGAACACCAATCCATTTTGCAGACGAACCATGAACCTATTTTGGAGATGTTTTAAGTCTGTAGAATCTTACCCAAAAACACTGTATTACAAGCAAACGCTGCTTTAAAAAGTATTCATTAAGGGGAGTGCATACTTACTCAGACGAGTTACTGTAAGTGTTTTCTGGGTTTTTTTTCCTAAAGCATTTTTCTTTGTTCTACTTGAATTTTGTGGGTTGCTATATCACATTAAATTTGGGAAAAGATCTGACGTGATGCACCTTTAAGTGCATGTGTTTTTAAAATCACAAAAACCTGTGATTTTAACTTTTTATATCCAGTCAATTTTTTTTATTTCTTAACTCTTAACCATCTTGAGTTGAAAACACTGAGAGTAATAAGAAAAGATGGGGATTGAGGATAAAAATAAAATGTGCGTATAGCTATAAAAGGTAAGTAGAGACCTGGTCAGGACACTGCTACAGAGTGAACTCTACAGGAGTCGAGTGTTTTATTCTTTATTACAGCTATGTTTTTTGGATTGACTGCTGCGAGCATCCGCACATCGGACGGTCGGGAATGGACGGCAGCAATCCACGAGTGATCATCAGTACAGACGCGCACAGTCCGTCTGCGCTCACTGTCGACTACGTCAACAGCAGGATCTACTGGGCAGATGGGAACCACATCCTGTTCTCCGACATGGACGGCTCGAAGACACACAGAGGTACCAAACACTCGTCGGGTTCAACACCGAGAGATAACTGGACTGAAATAAAGTGAGAAGTTGAAGCTACTTTTATCTGAAACCGAGAGAGATAAATGTGTCATGAGGATGTCTCAGGTTGAGAATCTTTGTCTTGGCGCACAACAGGGGTCCAGAAATAAAACAGCAGGTACAAGCTACACCTCCAGGATACTACCAGCTGCGTTGTATTAACTTGAAGAGAGAGAAAAACAAGAGGCTGGTCAGGGAATGACTGTTTATAGCTGCTATAACATAGGTTCCACAACATGAACTGTAACTATAAATGGATAAATAGTATGAATTGGCATGCTTTAATAAATAATAAGTGTAATCAATGGCAAGTTGATGTGGTGTAAGAGGAATTACATTTTAATCAACTTTGAGATGGCACAAAGTCCTTGGCAAGTAAACAGATTTAATATATTGAATTTATTATTTATCGTTTTAACAGGAAAACAATGACCATATAAGGAAACTGGAAAAATACAGGCTCAGACACAGGAATTATAGACACGTGGACATGACGCTGTGAGAATACTAATGAAAGCACTTCAGTGAGGTTTGCTACACAGCCAGAGAGGAGAAAGTGTGTGTGTGTGTGTGTGTGTGTGCGCGTGCATGGGTTCTGCTGAGTGAGCTGGCAGTGTTCCAGCGTGGCCACTAATTGATTCCGTCTCATCTCGTTAAAGTGCCTAACGAGGACATGGGCGAGGTGACGAGTCTCACCCTGTTTGAGGATTTTCTCTACTGGAGCGATCAGAAGAGGAGGACGCTGAATCGAGCTCATAAAACCTCCGGAGAGAGGCGCGTGGAACTGCTCAGCTCTTGGCAAACCATCCGTGACATTAAAATTTATCATCCGCTACGCCAACCAGACGGTAAAAAGACTCTGAGGGTATTTAATTCATTTATATATTTATATCGTTTTTATGACGGGGTCACAGTAGAGTTGCAGTCCGATCCAAACGCCTCAGTGTTATTATTATTTCATGACTTATCAACTTTAATAAGTTTTAGAATCACTTTATAACACATGTATAAACACCTGATTAGCATATTTATAGCGTTCTGCATCAGCACACGGACGTATACAAGACAGAAACTTATTTACAGGAACAGTTTTTTCACTGCAAGTTATCTACCGTATATAACTGTACGTAACAAATAAAAATGGAATCAGTTTGGACAAAAACGAAATGTCCACCATGTCTTAACTCCAGATCAGCTGATGATTTACACCTGCACAGGTAAATCATCACAAACACGGACTGATGGACTGATTTTAGTAAAGAATTGTTGGTGTGTGTGTGTTTTTAGTTGTGAAGCATCAGTGTCAGGTGAATAACGGAGGCTGCAGTCACCTGTGTCTGTTGTCTCCGGGCGGAGCCTACAGGTGTGCATGCCCCACCCACTTTTACCTGGCCAATGACAGCAAGACCTGCCTTTCCAACTGCACCTCCAGCCAGGTGACGCGTCTCACAGTTATTAACTCATTCACTCTAATGCTCTTTATTAATGACCTACATCACACCTACAGCACACTCATTTATGTCCATAACAAACATCATTCTTTTAGCAGTTTTTTTTAAATGTGTGTGTGTGTGTGTGTGTGTGTGTGTGTGTAGTTTCGTTGTGGTACAGACGAGTGTATTCCGTTCTGGTGGAAGTGTGACACGGTAGACGACTGCGGTGACGGTTCAGATGAACCTGCAGACTGCCGTATGTATCAGCAATACAACGCTCCACAGTCCATATTTAACAGTAGTGTGTGTTTTGTCCACATGTTCATATTCAAACGTTGGATGTGTACCATATTTTATTTAATTGTTTCTCTTGTTCCCCCGCCCCCCAGCGGAGTTTAAGTGCCAGCCGGGTCGGTTCCAGTGTGGGTCGGGTCTCTGCGCTCTCCCTCCTTTCATCTGCGATGGAGAGAATGACTGCGGTGACAACTCTGATGAAGCGAACTGTGGTGAGAGTTACAGAGGAGAGGAACACACCCAGAAATAATAATAAAGAAATAAAAAAAAAAACAGTCCAAAAAAGACTAAATGGTGTCTGTGTGTGTCTCTCTCTCTCTCTCTCTCTCTCTCTCTCTCTCTCTCTCTCTCTTTCTCTTTGCAGAATCGTATATCTGTCTATCAGGACAATTCAAATGCACCGGGACTCATAAGTGTATCCCAGTGAACCTGCGCTGTAACGGACAGGACGAGTGTGGCGATGGAGAGGACGAACACGACTGCCGTGAGTGTTTCACACACACACACACACACACACACACACACACACACACACAGAGATGGTTTGTGTGTAAAATTGAGCAAATTTGATAAACACCCAGCAGCTGATTAAACTAACGCCCTCTACGCAGGATCATGTCTTTCACAGGAACGTGAACGTTTTTAATTAAAATTGTAAAACAGTGGGCGGAGTTAATGCAGATCTACTGAACCCATGCAGTGTTACTACAGTCTGAACGTCACTTCAGGAACTTCAGGAGATTGTGTTTGTGAGTTAATATGACTGAAGGGCGGGTAATAACACCATGTAAAGTGCAAACCTTTATTATATTAATGTTTTTTTTTTTTTAAATGTCTCAGTAGCTCAGAGTAGAGACGTTGAAAAGTTTTCTTCTAATTGTTATGCCTCCGTCACCCGGGTGGCGGGGGAAGCGTGTCGCCGTGCTGCCATCTGAGATCCTTGTTAGCGCGATATCTCAAGAATGAGCGTCGGCATGTTTGTCTGATTTATACGGAAGAATCAGCCAAGCAGGGTCGGGGTCACAGGAAATTGAATGTCTGAACTAGTTTTTCTTCAGCTGCTTCCTTCTCGTCATATAAAGATGTTACTTAACACGTTCAGGAGCTCAAGGCCTGTTGGGTTCGAGTTCTTCTTGCTTTATTGTAACTGCAGTAAAGTTGTTTTCATGTTTGAGATTTGCCGCATGTTCACACACACTACGGTCTTCTTTTTTCCATCGTACTGTATTTCAAACTGAAAGCGTTTAAGAGTTTTGGTTTCTCTTTAAGATCTTCGTAAATAAAGACCTTTTTTAATATAGTAAATACCGTGCATGATCTGTACACTGTGTATCATCCGCTCTAACGCTCTCGACCAATCAGAACACGGCGTACTTTGTAAAGATTAATGGAGTGGAGAAGTTTCGAGAAATATGAGAAGCTTTTCACTAACGAGGAAAGGAAGAGGACAATTAGAGTTTAACGGCACTTAATTAGAGCATATAGTTAAAGGTTTATTGTGTGTGTGTGTGTGTGTGTGTGTGTGTGTTGATCCAGCTGAAAACACATGCTCGCCCACACACTTCCAGTGTAAGACCACCATGCACTGCATCTCCAAGCTGTGGGTGTGTGACGAGGACCCGGACTGCGCCGACGGATCTGACGAGGCCGACTGTGGTGAGCCACGCCCTGTTTATAGCTGCTATAACGCCAGTGAGAACAGGAAGTAGTTTGATTCGTTTAACTATAAACAGATACAAAGTACGACGTCGTTCTGTAACCCCCCCGGTGCTGATTATTTTTCTGGAACAGAGTGCCCCGTTGTGTTTTATTCCTTACTGAAATGTGCAGAATATCGACCAAACCTTTAATGATTCAGCAAGGTCCAGAAAGATCTCGACTCTGAACCTGAGTAAAATATTCATCAGCGATGTGTGACGATATTATCTCAGCGTGATGAATGTTCTCCGACTGCAGATTATTTCACACAGAAACTAATCAGTTCCACATGAGAACTGATGATGCGACGTCTGCGTGTAAATTACCTCCGCTTATAGACTCCCTCTCGATGTTGAGGAAGTGAATGTGTTCCGCGAGTAATGTGATGGTGTTCAGCTGAACGTTGTGAGTGATGAGGGGTGATGTGGGTGTGTTTTATTCCCTCGCTGTGTTGGATCAGATGAGAAGACGTGTGGGCCACATGAGTTCCGCTGTAGGAATAATAACTGCATCCCAGATCACTGGAGGTGCGACGGCCAGAGCGACTGTGGAGACAATTCAGACGAGGAGAACTGCAGTGAGTACCTTCACCATCATCCTCACCATGATCACCATCATTACCATCACTTTCACCATGGTCACCATCATCTTCACCATCATCCTCACCATGATCACCATCATTACCATCACTTTCACCATGGTCACCATCATCTTCACCATCATCCTCACCATGATCACCATCATTACCATCACTTTCACCATGGTCACCATCATCTTCACCAT
>JANDJT010000164.1:14280303-14303609 GCA_024331685.1 Stegophilus panzeri
GTTTTCGGAACAGAAGTAACGTAATGAGTAAATCTCCCCCGTGCCGCGCAGACCAACTAATCCATAATGAGATTCGTCCACAACGATTTTCATAACGGCTTATTATCGATTTTATCGATTAGTTGTTGCAGCTCTAATTATTACACAGACTAAACATCAGCTGGTCAGGACACTGTGTTAATCTGAGCTAGAGCACACCTAAGTGACCTTTGACCTTTTCACATTTAGGTGTAAGCATGAAGACGTTAATTCAGGTAAATAAAACCCAGTATAATTATACAGCAGATTAACGATACACATCTAATCCAAATATTAAAGAGAGAGAGAGAGAGATAACAGAATAATATAACAGATTGTCTATTCCAAATTTACTTACACAGAGGCACAAATTACAACCCCAGTTTTTTGTTTTTCCTCTATTTATCTTTTATATAATATCTCTCTCTCTCTCTCTCTGCTAGACGTATCAACTTTTTCTTTTCTTTCTTCTAGAACCAGTAATTGTATCAGGATAAACACGAGTGTATAGATTATTAAATATCACACTGCCATCTGGTGGCGAATCAGAGAAACTACCAACCACTAAAAAGAACTTTGGATAAAAACTCACTGCTACTAATTAAACACTGCAATAAAAAAAGAAGTGTCTTTGTCAGAAATTCTTCCTATTATTATTATTATTATTATTATTATTATTATTATTATAAATGTTGACCTTAACGTTACATCACTAAAGCCAGGCTATAACTGCTCTGCATCTAATCTGGATGTAGTGTTGGTCTCTAACTGTCGAAATTTCAACCCAAATATACACAACAAGCCTCAGCTTCATCCAGAATGACCTTCTACATACAGTTTTATGTATTTTTAGATAAACAAGCTCTACAATGAGTCTGGATATCTGAATACATTTTAGAACCAAACCCGTCCACAGGGTTCTCCTCATTTCACTTTCGGTACAAATTCTTGAGGATCTAATCTGGGCTCAGGGGATGAGTTTTGTTTTCTAGTGATTACAAACTTTTGAAATTTGGCTTGACTCGGATCATTTGACTCATCTCACAAACAAGAGTCGACTCTCTCTCGACTCCCAAATGGCTCACTGATTTACAAGTTTTTTTTGAAACACCAAATAAAAGTTGGTGAAATTATGAAAGTCTTTATGAGAAATTGTTTAATGAAATTGTAATCTATCTAGGGGCTGTAACTAATGATTATTTTCATAATCGATTAGTTGGCCGATTATTTTTTAGATTAATCGGATTGGGGGGGGGGGGGGGCCAAACTTTCAGTAAACTGAAGAAAGTCATTGTCGGAGACTCTAGGTATCTGCTAAAGCTAGCGGCGTCACATTACGTGAGTATGATGTCATGTGCCATCGACTAGGATAAACGTCACACACTAGACGGCAGAGTGCACAGTGCATAGTGTAAGTGTATAGTACGTCATTTGGGACACAACTTTAGTATTAACTCTCTGAAACGTGTTTTTGGAACAGAAGTAACATAGTAAGTAAACGCACCCCGTGCCGAGTGCAGCCCAACTCATCGATAATGAGATTCGTTGACAACAATATTCATAATTGATTCTTTTCTATTAGTTGTTGCAGGTCTAAATCTATCTAACCTTCTTTTTAACAAAACATTGCTTTGAATTTCATTTTTTATAAAAAAAATATAATTAACTGTTGCCCTAAATTAGCAAGGCACTACCAATATTCACTTTTATAGATTAATAGCCTACAACACGCACTCTGTCATCAGTTATGGTGTCTGTTTTTCATAATGAAGATTTATTTCCATTATCCTGATAACTAATGATTCACACTAATGAACAGCTCAGGTTTTTTTTTTTTTTAAAGTTTCCATGGAAGCATTTAAGACAGTGAAGATAAACAAATAAATGATTTGAGGAATTACATTGCGTACAGATACACATTAAAAAAGAAAGAGTAGACTCGCGTAGTCGTTCACCTAAAAGAGCCGATTCAGAGAACCGATTTGATCGCGACTCATCACTATTAGTAACAAGTAATAAAGGCAACGCTGAGAGAAACACTATTATACACACTGGTCTAACTGCATTAATATAACTTCTGCATTAGATACGAGGTTAAATGTCCTTCCTAAATAAAATTGATATAAAGCAATCCAATTATTCCATACATGAGCATATATTAGCGCCGCGCTTTAGCACATTATCTTCACCTGAGCGCTAGCCGAGTTAGCGTTCTCTAAATATCTTATTTTTCACAAAACAAACTTCACTCGGTGTTCTTTCTAGACTTAGTTCATCTTTCGCGAGTGTTATATTGCTATTTTGAGTTTAATTATATTGTTTTAACGGTTTGAAACATTTATAAACTCATCTCTCCAAAGCACACGGAGTGGATTGAGGTGAAAGGGGCGGGGCGTGGAGCGCGCTGAATGATAGCGTCATAGAAAACGTGCACGTGGGAGCTTTGAAAATATTTGTATTCATTTTAGCCCATGAATAAAGTTACACTTAGGCTATAAGTGATTGTGTGTGAGAGAGCGAGAGAGAGAGAGAGACACAGAATGACATCCTTCAACATTTAAAATAAATGTTAATAAAGATTATGCAAGTATGCATGTGCATGTATGTGTTTATAAATACACACACACACACACCTCCGGGGCTCCACCTGTCCCGCGTGGTGGTGTCCAGAGTCCCAGAAAGGATTCGTTATGCCAGCTATGGCACGCGCGAGCGACGCGGCACCGGATCCGCGTGCTATTTTCACCGCGCATTAAAGCGGCAGCAGCAGCAGCATGGGGAGCCACGAGCTCCAGCCGTGCACAGCGGGCACGAGCAGCTCTCCCTCTCTCGCCGTGATGAAGTCTACCGAGAACGAGCACGCGGTTTTTCGCGCGCGCGAGCCACCCTCGGACCCCTCGGAGCCGGAAAGCGGCAGCGAGAGCTCTTCGGAGAAGTGGACGGAGACGGAGGGCGCGAGCGGGCGCGCGCGCGCTCTCTCCGTCTCCGTCACCGAGCGCAGCAGCAGGTTCAGACTGGTCGGTGTGAGTAAACAGCGGCAGGCGGCGAACGCGCGTGAGCGGGACCGCACTCACAGCGTCAACACGGCGTTCAGCGCCCTGCGCACGCTCATCCCCACCGAGCCCGCCGACCGAAAACTGTCCAAGATCGAAACGCTGCGCCTGGCCTCCAGTTACATCGCGCACCTCGCCAACGTCCTGCTGCTCGCCGAGAGCGGAGGAGACGGACCGCCGTGCACGCGACACCGAGAGGCCCTCGGGGGCGCGCTTAGACCCATCTGCACCTTTTGCCTCGGAAATCAGAGGAGAATGGTGAGTGAGGAGGAGGCGAGATGCTGTTAATTAGTCATTTCCGGTCAGCAGAAAAGTGTGTGTGTGTGTGTGTGTGTGTGTGTGTGTGTGATTTATATGTATGTGAATGCATTAAAATATATATGTGCAGGTAATGTGATGTGTACACTTTTGGGGTGAAACAGTTGTTGTTATTTTAGAGAACCCATTAAGGTTCTATTTAGAAGCCTACAATAGTGTTTCTCTTTCAGAGAGTTCAAAATGTTATTAGTGTGTGTGGGGGGGTATGCCAGGTTGGGTAGTAAATCTGTGGACTCGCTGCCTCAGAGGTTCGTGTTTCTCTGGTCGCAGCTCTAACACACCTGTCCTGAGAGCTGATGTGTGGAGTCAGGTGTGTTAGAGCAAAGTCACAGTCCTAATGTCATCCATGTTGACCTCCAGACAGCAGATCAACAGCAGAATAAATAAATAAATACACACTGGACAAAACAGATTTACTTATGTACTCTGTAACTATTTAAAGATAATGTCTGAAGCAGTCTAAGGGAATGGGGTTTCTGCCTGATGGATTCCGATTGGCTGAGCTGCATCACGTGACCAGTAATAAACACAGAAAGTAAACACCAGATGGCAGGAGTAGGAGGTCATGGGTCTTAACCTGGAGTGTGAGGGAGCGTATGGGTCTCTGGATGGACAAAGCAGGAACCTGAGGCTCCATGATGGAAAGTGTAGGTGGAGATTAAGGCTTCATAATGAAAGGTGGAGGAGCTTGAGCACTCCAGAGGGCAGGAGTAGAAACTTGTGGGTGTCAGGATGAACTAACCTGCATCTTGGGTTTCAGGATGGCAGGAGGAGGATTTTGTGGCTCCGAGGATGGACTAACCAGGTGCTTGGATTTCAGGAGCTTGTGGACTTGATGTGCTGGAACTGGACTCTAGCTAGTTGCTGCATTATGGACTAACTGGAGTTTTGGGTATTGACATCCAGCTTCACGTGTCTTCCAGTAACCTAATCCAGAAGTTACTAGAAGAAGCGCATGAACTAACTTCTCTCTGCATTGCTTATGGACAGTATGTTCCTTTTATCTTGGCAACATTTCTGAGACGTTATGGTTTACATGAGGATGAGATTATGTGCTCAGGCAGCTGAGTGGGAGAAAGTCACCAGACATCCAGTGTGTGATGTCACTAACACAACCTCCTAACCCAGTGATCTGGACCTGTTTAGATATTCGTAACAGAGTGTCATCAGCACAGCGGTGAACATCAACGCCAAGCTTCAGAATAAAGTGTCCTTAATAACGGGTACAAGGAAAAACAACAACGGACCCGAGACTGAGCCTTGAGGGACGCTGCAGTTCAGGTGCTTCAGGGAAGATCATTCCCGGTTTACACTAAACATAGTGGTATCACTCTGTCATGTAAGATCCAAACCAGGTTCTGTCCCAAAATGTAAACACTTTTTTTAAAGAGAATATTAAGGTCTGTAGTGGCGAAAGCAGCACTACAAACGTGTGCATGGTCAGAACACACAAGTCATTTGTTACACGTCAAAACGTTTCATCCTACACGTTCTCTTCTGTCGATTTTCAAAAAGCTGATGTTTGTGTGAGGCAATACTAACGAATACATACAGTACATGAATGATGTTTTTTTTTTTTTTTTTAATGTTTCAGTGTGTGTGTGTGTTTTTTGCAGATGCGAGCCAGTGAGAATCCAGGTGTGTGAGACTCCAGGTGTGTGAGAATCCTCTGCCTGCTCGAGCAGCTCCACGTTTACATGTAAAGACTTTCTCTTCACCTCATATGGACAGAACTAAAAGCCTTGTTGTATATTTTCTTTCTAAAACTCCAAAAACGAGGACGAAGGAGGAAGAAAATCACATGATGAGATGCACTTTCCCCCCCACCGCGTTTACAAACGTGTGTGTGTGTGTGTGTGTGTGTTTGCCCTTGTGTTTCTTGGTGAACGTAACCGGAGCCGTGTGTGTAAAAGCAGCACCTGGCAGGAGGTTATTTCAGAAGCCTGGACAAGCCTCTCCTTAAAAAACACCACCGTGTGTGTGTGTGTGTGTGTGTGTGTGGTTCCTTCATATGTCACAGGACAGTAACCCAAACCCGTGTGTGCTGCAGCGGTTGCTGTCAGTAGGCTATGTTGATTCAGGTTGCCAGATTGGATGGTTTTACAACAATTTTGTGAAAAAATGCAGAATGTTATACAGAATGCAGAAAGAAGGTGACAGGTCAAGGGTCAAGGGTTAATTCTGGTGCATTGTTCCATTTTTACACTTTTAAGTTATGTAATAGCCGCCAACATGTCTGGAGCTGAAACAAATCAGAAAAGTCCTGAAAATCCCGCTCTTCCTTTACGTCAATCTTCAGCCTTGCTTGGACTTCGTCCTGGTTTAGCAGGATGACGTCATGGCATCATCCAGGCTTTTGTTGCCCCCGTCCCAATTTTTTTGAGACGTGTCACAGCCAGCAGATTCAAAATTACCTTGTTTTTTTTCTCCTTAAAACAGTATGTTTCCTCAGTTTAAAAATTCAATATGTTTATGTTCTATTGTGAAGAACATACGGGTTCATGAGATTTGAAAAGCAGTGCATTCTGTTTGACATTTTACACAGCATCCCAACTTTTTTTGGAATTGGGGGTTGTATTTGTTTTATTAATCAATCTCTCTATAATCTACTAATCTATCTATTTACCCTAAATGAGTTTTAGTTTTTATCCCTACATGATAGAAATGAATAAACATTTCTGAACTTGAATGACTTCTAACCCCTACATGTTCACTTTCATGCATTGCATATTGTGTTGGCTTTACCACGGAACCTGTAGTCACCTCAACCCCCCCCCCCTTTTTTTTTTTGCAGATAAGTGTAGACGCAGATCGGTACGATAATGACCCATTTGCACAGTGTGTATAGAAATGTGTGTGTAGTTTTGGCCTACCTCTAACGAGCTCAGCAGGGAGAGTGTTTAAACATACACATACTTGAACTTGTCCTTTGCACATGAGCATCAGAAAGCTGCTACTAAAACAATTGTGTAACTTTTTTGTACAATAAAAACTTTGTCTGTACTCTGTTTGATCGGTTGAAAATAGCAAACAATCAGAAATAAAGCTCAGATGGAACCGGTCCATGCGCACGCAGATTTTCTGAACCAGAACAGATTTTTTTGGGTACAGCAACTCGAAGTGCATGTGGTACATTTTGCATTAGATTTAGAGTAAGAAGTTGAAATCTAATTAAATGAAAATTCACCTTTTGTATAAATAACCTGGAATATATTTAGTGCCAGTTTGGTTTGAGATAAATATAAGGCTGTGAATGTGTGACTGAGGAGGAGGAGGAGGAGGTTATTATAACGGTTATAACCCAAACACAGTTTAATCCACTTCTTTTTAGGATGTGGAGCCACTTCTCAAAAGTCAATAAGCGTATAAAAATAAAAATATAGATGAACTTAAGGTGACAAATTTAGAAATACGTTTAGATAAAGCACCACCTAGTGGACAGGACAGGAAGTTCGACGGGACTATTAGAAAATTCCGGATTGTGATTGGGTCAGGTGGTGTTGATTAATTCTCTATAAGAGGAGCTGTAACCTCAACATGTTTATATTCTGATCCAACTGGTTTCACAAGCCTTGCTGTTTTATTATTAAATTGCAGTAGTTTAAGAGGAATGAAAAAACACTCAGAGGAAAATGAATCAAAGTCGGGGATGACAGTAACTCCACTTGGGTTGTTCTTTTATGAACGAGTACATTTTGAAAAACTATTCTTCACAAATTTTACAGCAGGTTCAAAAACAAAAACAAAAAAAAAACCAAGACTATTTAAGAGGCACTTGATAATTTCTCATTTTTATTTCTTTAAAAAAAAAAAAAAAAAAATTCAACAGGATTAAAGAAATCTGAGAAGATCAAAAGCGGAGATAAAGTTGGGCGTTTTTGTTTTTCTCTTTTGAAAGGGCAACTAGCTGAAGGAGACTAGTTGGTGAAGCTAGTGATGTTTCTACACACGGACAGGGCTTTAACTGGGTCATCTTTCACTCATCCGTCCAATCCATAATCACAACAAATTTCTGGAATGTCAAATTTGTGAAAGTGATCACACAGAATAATTTACAAAATCCAAAACTTACAAAAAAAAAAAAAAAAAAAAAAAAGCCTTGGTTTGCAGTTTCATGATCTGTTTAAAGTGTAAACTGTAAGATCAGATACAAAAACAAATCTGTTAAAATTAGCCATTACAAAGCCCTTAAACGACATCTAAAGTGTTATTGTTGGAGTGGGGGTCAGAGGGGGGGGGAAACAAAACAAAAAACCCGGAGGTAGAATGGAAGGGGCAGTTTAAAAAAAAAAAAAAAAAAAAAAAAAAAAAAAAAAGTGTGGGAGGGGGACAGGGGATAAAGTAAAACTCGGAAAGACGAGCACTTCCTTTTTTTTTTCGTAACAAAACATTCGAGTCCAGCAGCGGCTGAAGCCTCTCAGTCTCCCTCCTCCTCATCAGATTCAGACTCTGAAACACAGGACAGAAATACTGTCAAAGTTTACATACAGAGATGTATTACAAGTGCTGCTGACTAAATAAAAAAATTAATAAATACAAACAAGAGATTAGACGTGTCAGTGATTTTTATTTACTGACATCATTCAGCAGTTTCATAAAATCATAAACACAGTGAGGAAATAAGTCCTGCGGTCACTTCCTGTAGAATTACATGGCCTGTGTGTGGCTGTGTGACGGGTTCGTGGTGAGGATGGACCACACAGGACCGAGCTACGACACATGGATCACTAAACCGCACCTCACTCGTGTGTGAGAGAGACGAAGCTGCTTTACCTTCCTCTGCGTTCTTCAGCCACTCCACAAACTTCTTCATCTGCTCCAGGAACACGCTCTTGCCTTTGGCCACGTGGCCCTCGGTGTACCACTTTAGAATGGCTTCCTCGCTCAGAACATCAGCTACACATACAGCGATAGATAGATAGATGGATAAACAAAAACAAACCAAACTCAAGGGTTTTCACTACAGTCCACTCAAGTTACTAGTCCGAGGTAGAAACGTGGACACACGGGGTTTTACAGTAATCACCAGGCGCTTGAAGTGGAACAGCTCAGTTTTCGTTGTTCAGATGAAACAGAAAAAAGGCCAACACACTAGAACCCTACCAAGCACTTGGAGGTTACTGTACAAACCACGCAATTCTTCGCTTCTCACCTTCACACCACGCCCTGACTGAAACACGCACCTTTGTACAGCAGCACCACGATCTTCTGGAAGGCCTTCATGAAGTGGATGTTGTCATAGCAGTACTCCTGGATCTTCAGGAGCAGAGTGAGTTCAGACAGGCCCTGTGTCGTGAACGCGTTCAGCAGCGGGCTGTATTGCTGCAACACGCGCAACGGTGGGGGGAAATAAAGTAAAAGAAGATTTGGGGGGGGTGGGCAGGGGTCAGGCTTTACCATAGAAACAATAACGTAGAAGAACGAGTGCATCAACACAACCCCATGATCCATCTCGTACCTTCAAGTGTTTGATGGCTTGTTCAGTGACGAGCTCCTCTTTCTTGTTCCACTCCATGGAGCTCATGACGCTCGTCCATACGATGCCAATCATTGTCTGCTCAGAGATGCTGGTCTTCTTCATCTCCTCACGCACATATCCAATCATCTGCAGCATGAACGAGAGAACGAGAGAACGAGAGAGAGAGAGAGAGAGAGAGAGAGAGTTAACGCGGCACAAACCAGACACAGATCACCGAGAAGACTGGCACAGGTTTCGTGTGATGAATCTGCTCACGTCTTTGAGGGTCTCTCCACGCGCCATCTGCTCCTGCAGTTCTTTCTGCAGCTCCTTGCGAGCGCCGATGGACTGCTGATTGCGAGCGAAATCGGAGAGCTCCTTCAGCCCGGCGTCTGTGAAGTATTTGGAGAAGTGCTCGCAGCTCCGCTTGTTAGCCGGAAAGAGCTCCTGTTTAAAGTAAAAATAAAAAAAATAAGTTCCAGACTTTGACCAGAAGTCCTCCTCAAGAAAAATCCTAAAATGCTAGTAGTCATGGAACACGTCCACTTGCAAATCGTCTCACTGTGCTGCAGCACCGCTGATGATCATCTCTAAGGTCATGCATGCACACACACAGAGAGCGAGAGAGCGAGCGAGAGAGAGCGAGCGAGAGAGAGATAAGACCGTCCCCCTGTAGTGACGTGTAAACTTTACCATCAGCCTGTTGTCCATGCCGACTTTACGCAGACTGGCAGCGACAGAGTTGATGTCCTTCTCGTTGATCCAGGATTTAAACAGTTTGACGGCAAAGGCAGCAGAAACACCTGCAACCAGACCATTATAACATCACCATTTTAACCTCATACACCTTACCATCTTAATCCATTTAAGATCAGCTGATGTTAAAATATTTCAACATGCTAAATAGAATTTTTTTTTTTATAAAAATAAATAAATAAATAAATAAATAAATAAATAAATAAATAAAAGTTACACAGCTTGGATGGTGGTTTGTTTGTGCAAATTTCTACATTATGACGTGTGCATCATCGCAGAAACGTCTTCAAGTGTCGTAACGCACTTATGTGGTCACATAAGCCACACCTACTGTACTGACACTTCTATGTAATCGGTTGCTCTGGGTTACCTTCTTTGACCAGGTTCTCGTTGAAGAGGCTGCTCAGGATGGACGCCGATATATTCCCGTTGGCCAGCAGGATGCCCGTCAGCATGGCCAGCTTGTTACGCTCGGACTCCGTGAAGCCTTTTAAAAACAGCAGCAGCTACGGGACAATAAATAAATCAATAAATAAACGAGTCTATAGTGCGCCAAGACCGCATCACATTCTTTTTCTGTGTCACGTGATAACAGAGCAGCCAGTCGTTTAGCGAATCACAAGAGACCACACACAGTTACAGTTCTGATCTAAAAAAAGTAAAAACGTCTCCTCACCTTCTTGATCTCCTCCTCAAACCCTTTCTCCAGGTACTTGTACCGCCTGATCAGCTTGTTAAAAACCTACACACACACACACACAGTGAATTATGCTCAACAACAAAAAAAGCAATCAGTCATAACGTTAATCATGCCGACGAGTTACAGGTCAACAAGACATCCCAGACAAGGCAAGTTAAAGCAGTCTGAAAGTCACACAACATGGGTTATTTTTTCCTTCTTCTCGTTCCTCTCCAGAGTCGACACTCTGCAACGTGCACAAGTCGTTTTGAAAGTGTAAATAAATCAGACATCGGATTAATCCGAGAGAAAAGAAGGGTACAGTGTACAACTAAAACGTAGGGCTGCAGAATCAATCGAATATTGATCTCGATTACATGAACGTGATCGACTGCGATATTGACCTTTAAACTTTGTCCTCCGCTCATAGAAAACGCCGCTGCAGATCAAATCAAGCGCTTCCTAAATTTACAGCCAGTCACCATGGAGCAGCGTGGGGACGACAGCATTTTACACACCAAAACCCAGGAACGAGTTAGCATTTTAGCGCTCGAGCTGCGAGCTTCGCGTCGGGTTTCAGAAACCGTGACACGAACATGTTGCTAAATGGGACTACAGAGGTTGTCAGGGACGTTAAAAAAAAAAGTCATCACGCCGAACATGAAAAGTCGTTGCAGGTAAACTGGTTCAGGTTTGCTGTACACAATTCCCTCCAAAAAAAAAAATGGATGAAGACTCATCCACAGAGTAAATCCATATTATGGAAAATGTTTTAAATCATGTTTGGAAAAGTTATCGGAAGCTTGGTGATGGTGACGTTGAAGTCGAGCGACCGCGGTGTAGTTCGTTTATAGCGTACGGTTAGCATTTTATTTCTGCAGATTGTCTTTAGGTTTCAAACTTCATAAAAAGTGGTGTTCATTTCTGAACATTATCTTGGACAGAACGTGTTTGTATTGATCTCAGCTTATTTTTTGCAATAATACAAAAGTCTATGTGAAAATTCTATTGGGTTTTTGTGGAGGGAACCAGTGTGTTGATAACTTCCGGGTTTCGGTACAAAATGACGTCATCCCTGCGTCACCGCTCTATTGGGCGATTTGTCTGCGTCTCTCCTGTAAACACTGTTATTGCCTTTTGCCATTTGATCGCATATTTTCATTTGGTTGATGGCATTTTTATTTTTACTCATCCTATATTTTGGGTACAACGTTATTTATAATTTACTTCTACGAGACGATGCACTTTAAGGACATTACCGGAATGTAGCACGACATGGAGGTGAAAGCAGCGGTCTGTTTATTTAAATGTGAAAGCGCAATAAAAATGTTGTCCCTAAAAATCAATGAATAATCATGATAAATATTCGAGATCTCAATATTGATCAAAATTATCATTTTGACCATAATCGTGCAGCCCTAACACAACTGTACTAAAACGTCCAAAGCATCCAAGTCACTTCCAACAACAAGTTCATTATTTTAGTACTGTGTTGTGAAAAGGGGAGGAGGGGGGAAAAAAAAAAAACCAAACAAAACCCCCCCCTCCCACACACCAAACACCACATACATGCTGTTGTAGGAAAATAACCCATGAGCGAGTGGTGGGGTTGAAGGAACCTACACAAAACGTTTCTCCTTCAACAATCCCCAACGTACCACAGCAACTCGTCAATCATCACAATTTAATAAATATAAAGAACGACAGCGTTAGTTATCCACTTATAATTCTGTATAACGTTGCAGAAGGTGTCTCCTTACAGAAACCACCACGACAGCGACGATTATTTTAACCAGTCCGTGTGGCGCGGCTGCCGTACAGTTCCCCCTGAACGAGCCATTACTATTAGTAACGATAGCGTATTAGGAGGAGCGCGTTAATTTAAACCTGTGATTGGCCTGCGATTACCTGAGCGTAAGCTTGCATTGTCTCCAGGTCTTCGTTTGCCGTGAAGAGACAGTACTCAGTACGGGTCAGGTCATCAGAAAGGGTCCCACCTGGGGCTACACAGGGCAGGGAATAAAATATTTACTTAATAATATTAATTAATATTTACAACATGTTCAACATGCATTTATTGTGACAAAGTCATGAATATCAGAAGTGACTGGATAGAAGTCTCAGCTTGCTATGAGAAAAAGCCGATTCAATGTAATGAGGACACGGTGCACGCGTGTGTACGGAGATGACGTGAGGTTCATTACCCAGCATTCCACCGGCCACCAGGATGTCGAAGAGCGTCTCTGCATAGCGGCGATAGTCGAGCTTGGCGCCAGACGCATCCAGAAACTTCGCGACCGCGTCCAAATCAGTGCCAGTTTGGTTCAAGCCTTGCACAATACTTTCTTGAAACTGAGTAGGGTCAAATCTCTCCTTTTCATCTGTTGAGAGTGAACAACACACACACGGTCAGCATCACAGCAGCACTACAAAAATCTGTTTAAACCCAGCATCAGGAGCTCACCTCTTTTCCGTGTCTTAAAACGCTGGCCGGTTAGCGTTGGCTTTTGCTGCTTTTGATTATTCATAAAAGACACCTAGTGAGAAGAGAAGGAGGGAACCGCATCAGTTTCAGAACCAGGAATTCATTAGTTAGACATAACATTAGATCATGATTAATAACTCAAAGTCATATCATGCACATTCACTAGTATTTAACAGTTATAGTAATAAATAAACAGATCTGCAATTAAATTTTGGAAAATACAAATTTTTGCTATACTTTTAAATAGTAAAATTATAAGTGCAAAAATGTATCACATCAGCTGTTTTGCTGTGCAAATATTACTGTTAAAACAGACCTACAACCTCTATATTTAAACTTATAAAATAGGGAGACATTTTGAAAGCAGTCGCCTGATCACGTGACCAATCACTTCCGCAAATAACATGCTAGCACTGTTTAAAAAGCATCCCTTTTTATAATCTTTCCCCGTTCACTTACACCAGAACGTAATAAAATTTGAGCGAAATCCAATCGCGGGTTAAAACGTATTAAACGCACGGAATGTGAACGGATTTTATTATTTTTTTGAAAAAGAAAATGTCCGTCAAGTTTCCGCCGCTAGCTGTGGACAGCGCATGCGCAGTAGCCGCATCCTCCAGCCACATTTGGACGCGTTGTAACAATGCTACATCAACTGAGCTCGCGAGGCCTAAAAACCGGCTTGAGTGACACTGTCCACTTGAACAGTCGCACTTTAACGATTTAGGCACAGGAATGACTTTGCCGTCAAAACTTTCGCTATATTAACTCGACTGCTAAAATTAATCATCACTGACAAAAAAAGAAACAGGTTTTTCTTTTACCGAAGCCACTTAGCTAACAAGGTAGCAACAGGCAAGCTAACGCCTTAACCTAGACAGCCATCATTTAAAAGACAGATTTATCCGCCATCTTATTGCGATCGAACATGTTGTTTTCTCGAATAAATCTACCCGACGGCGTCTTTGAAATATAGCGTGAGACTCACCGAAATTAATTCAAATAAAAACGGTCTTAGTACCACCGAACAATGCGACACAATGCTGTTCCAAGCCCTTCTAACAAAATCCCCTCTGGAAAGCAAGAGCTGTGTGCGCAGGCGCAGACAGCATAAAAAATGCGGACTAGTCCATGTGTATGCGGAAGCGGGGAGGTCAAGTTTAAATTCTAAATTGAGATTTATCCGTCGTATTAAATAGTAATTATATTAAAAAGACGTTTTGCTGTGATCTACTCTTGGTTGTCAATACCAGGTTGAATTATGTGAAAATAGTTCTACCGCGTAGTATTTATGTACATTACTTGAAAGAGAACTTCCCCTTCATCTATCACGGTTGACTATTCCATTATAATCACGCCCGTGTGGCAAGACCATCTCTGATTTCTTAATAATGGAGTCTGTGCTTTAACTCTTCACTGTTGGGGAAAGTGTTCATAGAATGTTATACATTTGATTTAAATCATGATCGTGTTTACACATTTTTACAGATAGCAACATCCATAATCCAGTGTAAAAGCTAATATTGTAACACATATGTACTGTTTCATTTGTAAAGAAACTTGAACCAGAATAAATGCTTCCCCTTGTGTCAGTCCATCTGAAGTGGTCCAGTACCTGTAAAGTTGGTTGCTTGACTGTTTATATATATGTGTGTGTGTGTGTGTATAATACACACACACACACACACACATATATATATATATATTATTATTATTTTATTTTTTTGAGTGATTACCTCTACGTATTGGCATTTTTTACTTGGTTTAACTACAACAGCCATCCTTGTGTCATGGCACACAACAAATTTTGGTTATACAGCTGTTTACGGAAACCTCAATATCTTGGCTCAGGATGGTCCTAGCTCCTTGGAACAAAAACTGATCTCTAGAGCGCATTACAAGATACATGGATGTATATAAACATTTTGCACAGTCTTGTTCCTTAGATTTAGAACTTAAGTCCAAATGTAATGCTGAAGATTGCTTACAGTTCCACTTTTAGGGTCAATTTATATTGGGAAGGGTTCGAGTCTCGGTTTTAATTTTTTTAGGGGGTACCTAGGTAAGTATAGCACGCATGCAGAACTTCAGGTTTGAGACTTCTCTCTTTTTTTATGGGGACGAGAATGTGCAATTCTTTTTTTTTTTTTAAATCCCCTCATTTTCAGGTATATCTCAGGTATATGAATATCTCTGGTGGGGAACCAGATACAAACCTGAAATTTTCACAGAAATAAGTCCTCTATAATAACATTTTGCCGTAAACAATTTTGAGTTTTAGATTCCACTGGTAACAGAGCTAGGGCTAGTTGAAATCTGGGGGAAAAGCCTACTTTATTCATCCATTTTGAGAAATGAACAGATGTAATATAAGCACACCAAAATAAAACAAATAAAAATGAACAGTATTTTTAAAAATGGCACTTTCCTGCCCCCTTAAAAAAATAATGAGAAGTCTCAAACCTGAAATTTTCTGCATGCACACTATACTTACCTAGGTACCCCTAAAAAAATAATTAAGACTGAGACTCAAACCATTCCCATTATAAATTTATATATGTCTGTGTACCTTGTAATGTGCTCTAGAGATCAGTTTTTGTTCCAAGGAGCTAGAACCATCCTGAGCCGAGATATTGAGGTTTCTGTAAACATCTGTATAACCAAAATTTGTTGTGTGCCAGGACACAAAGATGGCTGTCGTAGTTAAACCAAGTGGGAAAAAAATGGTGGTTTTGCAATTCCCATGCATAGTGGTAATCACTCAAAAAAAAAAATTAGAACAATTCAAAAATGGTCAAGCAACCTGTATTGGACCACATGAGATGGAATGACCCCCTTTTTCTAAACAATAATAAAACAGAAATATATATATATATAAAAGTAATGCATCTGGATTAAGTGCGTAAAGGGTTTATTATTTTGATCATAGAACATAACAAACATAGCTTTATTAGCTTGAATGATAAATAGCACTTTTAATTTTCAGTGCTTTTCAGAAAAACAGGACACTACTAGGGTTATTAAGATAATAGTATTAAAGTTGGTTATATAATTGTAAAGTAATTTATCAATGCCCTGAAATTGAACCGTCCACAAAATACCTGATTGTATTGATTATTTATAGCTATGTTCATAAGACGTCACGTTTTGCATGACTTGTTATAAATCTTTGTCCGAACCCATGCACAATCATAAAATAAATTCAACAGAATGGTGAGATTAATCTCTGCAAGTTTATATCCAGTGAATCAGCACCTCACACACCTGTATCTCAGATATCTATATCTATCTATCTATCTATCTATATATATATGTATATAGTATAATGTTAATATAAATGTGCTGATATAATTTTAATGGTAATTTTAATGGTAATGCTTCGAAAGAGATGTCTGTTCAAAATATCTGATGAACCTATTAAATCATTTATTCAGGTTATTCATTTAGGATGTATGTAAATGTTGCAGATGTGATCATTTAATGGAAATAAATTGATCAGAAAGGTGAAATGAAGGTCAAGGCAGCTGCAGAGACCACGGCTGCGACGCTCCTCTTCCTGTGTCTGGGATCTGGAGACGAAAAACACAAAGAGTCAGATTCGTGTGTGTGTGTGAATATATTAAATTAAAAAAACTGTGAAAATTCACTCAGTAAAAGACAATTCTTGGCTCTTGTTCATGAATGTTGGGTAGAAACCAGCACAGATTTGAGGGTCCAGAATGACGTATGAACAAACCTCCGCGCACTAGCACTTTATTTACATGTCACACGCATACGACGCGCCACGTATTACCCTCACATACATCTAATTTACACATAATATATGTTTATTTTATGCTAATTTAAGGAAAGCATTCATCGCTATATCAAGATCTGAGGAAAGAAGTCAACAGGACAGAAGGAGAATATATTACAGTGTAGCTCTTTCACTGTAGTGTTTTCTGTGTGTGTGTGTGTGTGTGTGTGTATACCATCTGTGTGAAGTGTGTGTTGCATGCGAGGCACACTCGTTCCGGAGTAGCAGGGCTGTTTAGGGTGAATGGTCCGGTTAATCCCGCATCCTTCCGCGCTGCCATTACAGCATCCTTTATAGCAAAGAACACAGAGCTACCCAGGAACAGCGTGGGTTCTCCGATACCCTGAAACACGACACGGATCGTCATGTGAGTGGCTGAAAATAAAATAAATAAATATCTGTATGCTACAGAGAACAAGTTCAGGTCATTTTAGGTCCTTGGAAAATGTAAAAAAAAAAAAAAAATTCAAATGGTTTTTCTAAAAGATAAAATGGCCGCCACGCGTCACCTTTAACCTCGGACGTGTTTGTTTCTTTAGTTTTTCACTCTGGAGCTATGAGGCTACTGCTGGGTTAGCATTGGAAAGGAAGTTTAGGTGTTGGAATAATGTCTAACCGGATGCGCGTACCTTTGAGGAGTAGATGGCGTGCGGATTTTGGGATCCAGAGAGCAGGTAGACGTTAAACTGCAGCGGGACGTCACACACAGCCGGGATCTTATACTGAGCTGGACCTCGAGTATACAGAACACCTGAGGGGGAAAAGTGCAGCTCCTCCATAGTGTAGAGGCCCAGGCCCTGTATAAACGCTCCCTCAATCTGACACACACACACACACACACACAAAACATGCTGTTATACATAACTATACAATGATATGGAGGTGTGTGTACAGGTGTGTGTATTACCTGGCCGATATCAATGGAGGGGTTTAAGCTCTTCCCGATGTCCGCAACCAGGTCTGTCCTTACAGTCTGTGAAACATCACACACACACACACACTTTTATTTACCTTACAGGTAAAAGTGTGTTATCTATGCAGTGTGTGTGTGTGTTTAGTACTAACCCTGTATTCTCCTGACAGGCAGTCGAGCTCCACCTCACTGCAGCAGGCTCCATAGGTGAAATACACATACGGCCGTCCTTCCTGTTTCTCCCAGTCCATTCCTGTATCGTGACCTCTAACATATGGAACAGGAGGCAGAAGTTTACAACAATGACACACAGTCTCACTACTGAGCAGTTTTTCCTCAAAAATTGTACTTCATATAAAAAAACCAGAAAATTGTACTTTTACCCGAGTACATGTTAAGTGCTGTAATTTTACTCCAGTGTTCCGCTCATTACTTTCCTCTTCCTGGATTTATACATTTTCTTCCATTGTATATTTGGGAGATAATGTGTAATGTGTGTACGTGCATGTGTTACCTGTAGAATCCAGTAGCTGACAGACTGATTTTCTCCAAGAACGCTCTCTTGATCTACACACCACAAAACAAACCAAACATCACGACACCGATTTACTTTCCACGTCTGTCTTTATTGACCCTCCCCCCCAATCGTGTTACAGTACCCAGCTCTGCCACGTGCCGTCGGGCTCAGTCTGTCTGATCGGCTCCAGTCGCTGGTACAGAGTCCGACACGCGTCCTGCAAAACAAACACGCTTACTGATGCTGAGAAAACGCTCGGTATGGCCGTAACCCGAGCTCAGGATGGAAGTGAGGATGAGGAGGATGTGGGGAGACAACGCTACCTGCTGTGACACCTGTACGTCACTACGCTGTGTGTTATAGTATAATCATCAAATATTATAGAAACCACATAAACATATAATGTGCAACAAATGAAGATGTATTCTTTGGCAACTAGACTACAAATTAATTAGTGTGTGTGTGTGTGTGTGTGTGTGTGTTACCCTGACGGCCATTCCGTTAGCGTCAGTGCCGAATGACGCAGCAGAGGCAGACGTGTTAGGCACGGAGCTCGTACACGTCTCAGAAATATGGATCAGAGACAGCGGGATGTTCAGCTCTCGACTCGCCACCTACACACACACACGCGCGCTTCTGCAGGGTTGTTTTTTTTTTTTTTTTCTTTTTAAATGTATAAATCCATCCAGGGTTTAGATCACTGTTACAGAAACAGAAAGTAAGTGCTATCTGAAAGCTGATTGGCTGAGAGATAGGAAGTACCTGTTGGACTTTGGTGTGTAAGCCCTGACCCATCTCAGTCCCACCATGACTTATCAACACTGATCCGTCCTTGTATATGTGTACCAGCGCAGCAGCCTGGAAACACATACACACACACACACACACAAACACATACAACATAAAACATATTATATATCCATGTTACACACTGTGTTTAGGATATTTTTTGTTCTTATTAACAGAATGTAAATGGATGTCTTTGCTCCTGTCGATAATTAAAGTCCGACTTTATTTGTAGTTTTTCCTGTGCATTGAGGTTGAGGATGTGTTACACTGCCCCCTAGTGGACATGCTCATTATGTACACGTTAATAGACACCTGTGTGAAGGCGTGTGCAGGAATCAAACTAGGAGTGTTCCCGATTAAACACTGTTCTCCTTATTTATTTGTTTGTTTGTTTGGAAGAATTTGTTTGGTTTGCATATTGTGCACAAACACTACATAATGTACACTATAATAATGAAAAAAAAAAAAAAAAAAGACTTCTCACAATCGCAAAGCTGCCCTGATTATGCGGCTATGTTGTGTGTCAGGACAGATTTACCCACACCCACACACACACATACACACACACACACACACACACACACACACACACACACAAAGACCTGGTTGAGGAATCCCTCGGCGAACCCGATGCCGTATTTGATGGGTACGATGGCGAGGCCCCTCTTTCTCCAGCGGTGCTGCAGGTTGAAGCGAGTGATGTTCTCTCTCCTGTGAGCGACGTCGGCTCTGTCCTTACACTCCTCCCAACACCGCCGCAGGTTCTCCGGGTCAAACTCCATCTTATAGTGTGTGAAGGACACCTCCTTGTACATGTTCTTCTCACGGATCTGTCACACACACACACACACACCTGAAAAATACTTTATAGATTTTTTTATAGATATGCAATATCTTGTTCTTTTTTCTTCTCCACCTTTTCTCCTTCTTTCCCTTTCATCATCATCTTCTTTTTTTCCTTGTTAGTAGTTTTTCTGTTCCGTTTGTGACGCCGCTGTACCCCTGCTCATAACGGCGATTGGGTGATCCAAACTGACAGGAGGCGGAGCAATTGCTTGCAAAGTGAAGTGGGCAGGGCCACTAGCTGAACTTTATGCAAATGTGAAGCTTTGAACCCAAACTTTGAACATCCAAACTGAACTATTTTGGCTTGGCACAGAGCGCTACGTTTGGCAGAAACCCGGCTGTGAAGCATGGTGGCAGTAGCATCGTGTTCAGATGCATCATGTTAACCCTGGCCTCTAGGCTGCTTCTCTGACTAATCCCATTTTCTTTCCCAATAACTAAATTTTGGAGGGACGGCTTCCTCTAGGCAGAGTCGCCTACATTTTTATAACGGATGTCACTCCGCATCATGTTTAGGAGATTTTAGGAGTTTTTTATTATTATTATTTTTTTTTAAACAAAGCCAAATTTTCCAGAACTTTCATCATATAAAATAAAAATGCCATCCTTTTCAGTTCCTGGTTCTAACACTACAAAATGTGGCAAAGTCTGATACAAAAAAACCCCAAAAAAACAAAGAAAGAAAGACAATACTGCGGTAACCATGACGACCAGCATACAGCAATTTAAATGCTGAAGCAAAAATTTGAATGCATGGTTAGGAATGTTCTTCTGTCTGATGCGTCAGAAAACACTTCTTTCGAAAAGCGGCTAGAGCTTTTATTATAAAACTAATGGCGCCCTATTATGAGGCCATTGCTCATTTGACCTCTGACCTCTTCAGCTGGCCGGCCGAGCATTATGGCCACATCGTTGACCATGTTTTCGATGACCACCATGCTTTGTGGAACGCCAAAACCCCGGAATGCCGTGTTGGAGGGCAGGTTGGTCCTGCAGGCAGCTGACTGGCCACGGAGATTCGGGATGTTATAGGAGTTATCCATGTGGAGCAGAATCTTCTCTGCTACCTGCGACAACAAGAGAGAAAGAGAAGAGATAATGAAGCCAGAGATGGCTGACAAATCAGACAGACAGACAGACAGACAGAGAGACAGAGAGACAGATCTCACCAGTGGGGACTCGTCAGGTGTGTTGCCCGCGTTGGCATAATAATGAACATCAGCTGCTGTGATTCTGCCATCATTCATAAAGCCCACCTGATACACACACACACAAACACGTGAGTATGTGATGTGTATTATGGGGACACAGTGTGTGTGTGTGTGTGTGTGTGTGTGTATGTGTGATTAAGACCTGACCTTGTACCTCCCCAGCACTGGGTGGCGCCCTCCTGTGATCAGCATGTCCTCTCCTCGTTCCAGAACACAGCGCACTGGCCTCTCGGTTCTACACACACACACACACACACACACTCATAGGGTCATTAAAAAAACAGATATCACTATCACTAAACTCTACCAGGTGATTGCTGATATTCTTACAGGTATTTTTTATGACATGAGACTTAATAAATAAAACATCTGGAAGTAAAAGAGAGACCATGAGCGTTCAATACTCCGACACAACTACCAGATAGTCTCTAAAACATACGGGACACACAGTATATAGAGGGATATTATTAAACATATTGAATATAGTAACAAAGACTTTGTAGTGTAAACGTTTCTCTTTACACGTGAACTCGGTCACGTGAAACACGCCAGCTCCGTGCTGCTAAATAAACACCTGAACTGAACTCACTTCCACGCAGCCACTGCAGTAACACACGCCAGCACTGTCGTCTTGGTCACTTTACCCCCAAACGCCCCACCGACACGTTTCACGTGGCAGGACACGCGATTAGACGGGATGCCCAACGTCTCCGATATCGCCATCTACAGGAGCGGATTAAAACAACAATGAATTTTTTTTTTTTTTAAAAAGGCAAGAAGTATGACTGAAAGTCCTGTGTTCAAGTTTACATGATCAGGTTTGTGTAGTCCTGGTGGGTGGTATATGAATGTGTATATTTCTTTGTGTGTGTGTGTGTGTGTACCTGAACATATGTTGGGTGTTGTGTAGACAGATAAACCTTCATCTCCTTCTCCTCTCCTACAGGAATGACCAGCATGCTCTGTGTCTCCATGTAGAAATGTTCCTGTCCTCCAACACGCATCTCTCCTGAACATGCAACAGCAATTAGGAAAAACGTTGTTGCTAGGAAACCAGGAAGTATAGATTCCAAGCAGAACGTAGCTAACAAGTGCGATCACTGAACTAGCGAGTGAAATGTGACCTTCGTAAACGTGGTTGGTCTCCAGAAGCGCCGAGGCCACGTCTCCTCTCTGAATCTCTCTCTGAGGAGGAAAGAAGGAGCTCTTCTCCACAGCTTCCTGCATCCAACACACACACACACACACACACACACACACACACACACACACACGTTTAATGAACGCTGACAGAAGGAGTCTCCAGTGTCAGCGCGTTGTAACAGTAAAGCGGTTTACGCTTCTTTGCGGTTTCTCGGTAACGCGCGACAGAACAAAGAGGCTGGTGAGGGAACGCCTGACCTCTACAGTGAAGATCAGGTCCTCTTTCAGGTCCTCATAGGTGATCTTCAAAGCCGACGCGGCGAGCTTAGCGTGCTGCTTCGTATCTGCGATGACGCCGCAGATCACGTGACCCACACACGTCACCTGAGAACAGGTACGCAAATGGTACGGGAAGAAATACTGTTGTTAAATCCTGTTTTTTCATACAGAATTATACTACTTGTCGAAATTCGTACCAAAATCTGATGCTAAACTGCTGCTAAATTATCTAAGCAATTTGAGTAATTTAATATATATATATTTTTAATGTCTCGGTATATTCTAAGTGTTTATATATTTATATACGTCATTTTTAAAAAGGTGAATTTTAATGATAGTAATATAGTCACAGTAATTCCACGTTGGTACGTGATCATTCGTTTATAACTACACGTGAACGACGAGGTGTATTTTAAGGACCTCGTTTTCTGCCAGCAGATCCTCATCCATCTCACAGAAGAAGACCGACCTCCTGCCTGGAATGTCCTTAAAAGTGATCACATCCACCACGCCCACCATCGCCAGAGCTCCGCCCACATCCATGTGGCTGTCAGGAAAATGATATAAACAATTCAGTGTGTGTGCGTGTGTTTTACGTGATCTTGGCGTGCGTGTGTGTGTGTGTGTTTTACGTGATCTTGGCGTGTGTGTGTGTGTGTTTTTTACGTGATCTTGGCGTGTGTGTGTGTGTGTGTGTGTTTTACGTGATCGTGGAGTGCGTGTGTGTGTGTTTTACGTGATCTTGGCACGTGTGTGTGTGTTTTACGTGATCTTGGCGCGTGTGTGTTTTACGTGATCTTGGCACGTGCGTGTGTGTGTGTTTTACGTGATCTTGGCACGTGTGTGTGTTTTACGTGATCTTGGCACGTGTGTGTGCGTGTGTTTTACGTGATCTTGGCACGTGTGTGTGTTTTACGTGATCTTGGCACGTGTGTGTGTTTTACGTGATCTTGGTGCGTGTGTGTGTGTGTTTTACGTGATCTTGGCGTGTGTGTGTGTGTTTTACATGATCTTGGCGCGCGTGTGTGTGTTTTACTTGATCTTG
>JANDJT010000164.1:14368512-14385925 GCA_024331685.1 Stegophilus panzeri
TGGACTACTGCAGGGAGTTGTGGTGGAGAACTGTTCATGCGGTCTATGAATTTTGGTTCACCCTATCGGACAGTCCAAGGGTAGGATTCCACATCTCCACACACTGAAGCATCATGGAGTCCAGAGCGTCTCTCTCCGTTCTCGCCCTGCTGCTTGGCTTCTCGCAAGCTCTCCATCTCCACCAACCTCAGCATGTGGACATCACGACACAGATTCTCACCACCAAACATAAATCAAGTATTGTCACTGCACCAATGCTCAAATCTGCATAATGTACAAGTACCATGATTGTACTGAATATTATTTAGACCGTCACTCATCCACTTATCACTACAGATAAATATTAAAACACAGGTTTGAGGATAGTGGTTCAATTTAGACTGAACTGTAAGCTCTGCATTAGGGTGTTGATCGTCTATTTGGGCCAAAAGATACTTTAGTACACAATTTTTCCCCCCTAATCTTAGTGACCAGTGGAAGTTACATCACAGACCTAAGGCTTGACTTTTTGAAATCGTGCTCCTAAGTTAGCTTCGGTGAACAAGTTAGAGTTCTGAGCTGTGCAGTTTTTCCGTCGGCACCATTTTTACAAGACCACCCAGATGTTCTCGGATATAAATCTGCGGGTGCTTGCTTCTGCAGACGTCTGAGCTCATAAAAAAAAAGACTGGGAGTACTGACAGCAAGGGGGGAAGGTGAAGTGCGAGAAGATGAAATGTATGATGGTAGAACATGGGCAAAGTTGTGAAGCATCTTCTTGGACATAGAAGCCTTGACAGTTTCATTCTAGTTTATGGACGTGAATTTACGGAAATTTCTGGAACGACTCAAATAATCATCATAAGGCAGAGCGATGGGTTTTCTTTTTTCAGCTTCGATGTAATCGTGCAGTAACTAGTGAGTCCCTCTCACTGTGCCATCTGTGCACTGCAGTTTTACTGCTTCACCGCATGTGGTCAGTCTTTACTGTTCTCCTGTCTCGGTTTAATCGGAAACAGGATGCTTAAACACTGATATAAACTGTGTGTACTCTGCAGTTCGGAGATTTTGGTCGGTGCTTTGTCTTTGTATTTCAAGTCATTTCATGTTCAGAGAGTGGATACTAAAAGTATAAATAACAGGATTTTCTATTCACTCCTGTCCTCAAGCAAATAAATGTAAACAATATGAAATCAAAGACTGCAAACTCACTATGCAATCAGACTCCTGGTTCATTACCTACAGCCAAATAGTGCCTTGTGTTTATCCTGCATTGTTTACTGTAGAAATGTATTAATTGGTTAGCTGGCATTCTTGTTAACACATTAGCGACCTTAACCTTTATTCAGTTCAACCTGAATTATTCTGGCTTTTAACTGTGCGAACCCAAGATGGCTGCCACACATGTCCTGTGGTCTTTTGGAGCATAGAGAGGTCAATGAAGAAGTCCAGTGACGCTTGATCACCGCAGCATGCGAGTTCTGTGAAAATTGGACTTGATTTGGACTCTCAGACTCCGACTTGTTGGCACAATGCATGTGTCCTTCTTAGAAACTGAAATCCCCAAACTTCTTCATGTGTATATTTCGCAATTCCACGCACTAAATTCAGAATGATGTCTCGGGTTAATGTACATATTTACAGGTTGGTGCTGAAGGAAAATGCGTATTTCTATGATCTCGTATAAAAAAAAGCACAACAGATTTCGGTCGTCATAGCATCCAGGATATATTATCTTAGATAACCTTAGTCTTAGTCTGTGTGTGTGTGTGTGTGTGTGTGAGAGAGAGAGAGTGAGAGAGACAGATAGAAAGACAGACACCCTGTAGTGAATGATCAGAGAAAAGTCTGATCTCCTACATGGACCACAGATGCCTCATTAAACAACACAGACGTCTCCCTGTGGGCGCAGAGGGATTAACTAAACACACACACTGTGCGCATAAGGGCGCTCCTGCTGAGATCTTCCCCTCAGCTCTCATCATTACAGCTGTCACACACCCCAAACACATCAATCACACACACACACACACACACACACACACACATCCATCACTATGGGACCACAGAGTGAATGAGCCACAGCTTCAGACACTGCGCTAGTTCTTGATTTAGCTAGCTAGCATGTAGCTGTTAGGTTTTTCACATCAGGTAAAAGACAGAGTGATGGAATTATCCAGAACATCAACAATTACCTCAGGTGTGTTGCTGGATTACTAAGAAAAGATTCAGAACAAGTAAAAATACACTAAAAATACACTATAACTTACACGTAGTATCAGCAGCTAATAAAACTTCACATATACAATAACTGAAGCTTACACACAATGCCCATATTAGGGCATCGAGAAGTAGACGTCTCAGCTCTCTTTCTCTCTCTCTCTCTGTCTGTCTTTCTCTGTGTGTGTGTGTGTGTGTGTGTGTGTGTCTCTCATCTCTCTCTAATTGCCCTTTTTCATTAAAAGAGACATGTTTTCAAGTACACCGTAACCCCGCCCCATCTCTCCTTTGTGATATTTTAGCTCAGCCCCTTTTGTATGGCCTTTCTTCTCTTTCATCTCTGTGTGAAGATGTGACCTACAGTTTACTTTGTAAAGGAAATTGTTTCACACGCTGGCAGAATTGAACACTGGATGAAGTTTTTCACTATGAGTGCAAGTGTGTGTGTGTGTGTGTGTGTGATCAAAGGCAGCCGAGTAACCTAGAAACTTTTCGTTACTCAGAGAGAGAAAGTGGAATGTAGGTCAGAAGGGAAAAGATAGTGCCTGAACTGAGAGTGTATAAGCTTGTTAAATATGAACAGCGCTTCCCTAAGGACACACACACACACACGCGCAAGCATAGATTCATGATGAGTGTCTAAGCTCTCTGTGCTGGCAACGTTCCAGACAGTTGCTTAGCAACCAGGTGTCTTTCTCTTTCTCTCCGTGTGTAATAACAACTTCAGGATGCTCATAATATCCATTGTACAAACTACATGTCACACACACATATTACATTCCTCTCCTTGTCAGTATTTCCATCAGAGATGACCTGTGTATGTGTGTGTGCGTGTGTGTGTATGTGTGTGCCATGACGACTATACACACACTATTCATACATTTGGCCACTATACATATATCCCTACAGTGGTGCATGAAAGTTTGTGCACCCTTTAGAATATTCTGCAGAAATATGACCAAAAACATCCTAAAAGTAGATAAAGAGAACCCAATTAAACAAATGAGACAAAAATATTATACTTGGTCATTTATTCACTGAGGAAAAATGATCCAACATTACATATCTGTGAGTGGCAAAAGTATGTGAACCCCTAAACACGGCATTCCAGTGTAAGAACCTTATCCCGTCTGTGAAACATGGTGGTGGTATCGTATGGTGGTTTGGGCCTGTTTTGCTGCGACTGGGCCAGGACGGCTTTTCGTTCTGTGAAGTCACTTGTAAAACCGTAAAGAGGAAGAATACGTGATGCTGAAGAGCAGCTGGAGGAAACATCTACAGCTGAGATTATTAATGATATATTAAAAAGATTATTTAATTTTCTCTAAGCTTTAAATTTGGAGTCTTTGTACCTTCGTGTCCTATGTTTCACTCCTGAAATAGAACGATCAGGAACATCAACATTTCCCTCAGATGTGCTGATAAAACACAATAAAAAACACACACACACACTTTTGTATGTCTAAAATTGCACTAGAACTACACTTATCATGAAGCGCTAACGCTTGTAAGCACTGACCTCGGTCCAGCTCCTCTTCGGGGTGCAGCATTAATTCTATAAGTCTGATATAGAAATGTTTTATTACCCGCTGTGCCGAAAATAGGCCGGTCTCCAAGAGAAAGAAAGGAAGAGGGATCAGCGAGAGGTCGGGTGATAATTATCCTAGCGTGTTAGCTCATTAGCTTATTTTAGTCCAATAGTCCCAAAAAGTCAAATATCAGAAGTGTCTGTGGGATTACGCAGGCTTAAATTGGCTTTGCTAATTACACAAGTGTGACATGTTAATAATGTCCAATCTAAATCACACCAAGCTCATTACCGACTACACACACACGATTCTTCACTAGTTTGATTTCATTTATTGACAATTCAGATTACAGATTAAACAGTGCATTAGAGGAACAAGGCATGTGCTTATATCAACATTGAACTTTTATCTAAAGCCCTATGTGGACGGGACTAAGTTGGACTTCTGTCATTCCATCGTTTGTCAGCGTCATAGCGCTTTCTGTCCACGTTAGCAGACCATTAGCGGGAGAAAAGAAATAATAATCTAAATCCAATCGCTCAGAAGAGCGCAGGTGGATTAACGGAGCTTTTCTAACGACAGCGACGGAAATAAAACCACTTTACATTGCTGACAAATAAATAAATAAATAAACAAACCTGTAAACGATCATATGCTCGACATTACAACCTCTTACGTATTGGCGTGCGATCGGTCACGCTCGCAGGAAAAACAAAGCCGTAGCTGTTCGTTTAACCGAACGTTTTAGTGCAGAAGTGTACGAGTAAAGAGTAAACGTGTTACACACGTCTTACCGAGAAATCAATCCCATCCAAATAGGGCTTTAAAAACAGTGCTCTGTTTACCTTTCCCTGTTGTATCTAAGCGTTAATGGGATTCATATAAAAGCTACATTTATATAGAAACAGGTGAAGCAGCTACACAACAGGAGCCAGCCTGTTTTTCTTTCACGTCTCCGATTAGTGGTGTTTCTTCCTGCAAAATGAAATGAAATATTATATTGTATTATATTATATAATCATAGGAACATGGAATTGTTCTCGCCTGACACAACAGCAGCTTTGTGCGCGAGACAAACTTGTTCTTCAGTTCATTATAGATAGAGATGCTACAGTTAATTATCCGGATCATTAAACCATGTTTCAAGATTTGCGTCATTATTATTATTATCATTAGCACACGTCTTCCTTAGTACACATTCTTTCTTACTCAGAAGAATAATCAGGACTTTCAGGCACTAAACATCGACAATGATGAAATCTGCTCTATTTTGCGATTGCGATATAAAACTGTGCCTGATAATATAATTATACGCACTCACTGAAATATTCATTAGTCCGTAGTTCTGTTATTTTTATCATTTGACCAATTTATACAGTCAAAAAAGAGTTAAATATATACACACACACACACACACACTTTTATATATCTGTTTTAAAACTCTCCAGACTTTTTGTGTTCGGTTTTCTTGCTAGTTTTTATTTGTATTATTATTATTATTATTATTATTTGATTTAAACTTATAATACAATAATGTTCTGGCTGCTTCTTGGAGGTCTTTTTTTTTTTTTTTTTTAAATTCCTGAAGTTTTCATCAACAGAACACACGTGAAGTCCTTTAATTTGATGTCCTACAAAAACGAAACGGAAAAAAAAACACCTAAAAATGAAGGGGAAGATATTAAAACTCTTATCAAATGTTTACAAGGTTTTAAAGATACAAATTTAAAAAGTAAAAATTTAACACCTCCTCGAAATTTCTATTTGTTATCCGTGACATCTCCCGGGAAAAAGGCGTGGTGTGACATCGTTATCACAATAGTGGTATTATATAGTTGTACTGCCCCGCCCTTATTGCCCCGCCCGTTAATATTATAATGTTGAAGAATTATAATCTCAGTGTCTTGGGGACTTTGACGAGCGATTCTGAAGGTCAGGTCTGAAGGTCAGGTCTGGAACCGAGTGCTTTTATATTCTGTACTTTTCCAGAATCCTGTCATCACAATCCGTTCAATTCCCTGGATTATCATCTTCGCTTTTTTCTTCTTCTTCATTGTGATTTTTTTTGGCATGTGCAAATTCGGTTTGGTTTGTTTACATTAGTATGTGATTTATGAATCATAATAAGACGTTATCATGCGTTATCTTTCTTACACAGCAGAATTCCAGCAGCAGTTCTTGTTTTTTTGCACCTGAATCCTATGTGAAGCTCTTATTTGGTTAGTTATATATAAACACGCTTACATTTATAAATGCAAGTATATATTTAAAAATTGTAGTCAGATATGAAAGTAAATGTGAAAGGGGTTTATCGTTTTTTCTTCTGTTTCAGAGCCTTCCTGCGCTTGGCGATCATGTCGTACAGCTTGTCCATGCCCTCGTGCAGCCCCTCACCGATGATGGCGCAGGCGGGTTGCACGTGGTACGCGGCGGAGGGTCCGAGCTCTCGCAGCGCCAGCCTCTTCTCGATGTCGGCGGCGGGCAGGGAGCCAGGCAGGTCCTGCTTGTTGGCGATGACGAGCAGAGGTGCTCCCTGGTTCTCGGCGAGTCGTGCCACCTTGTGAAGCTCGGCCTTGGCTTCGTCCAGCCGCTCAGCGTCCACCGAGTCCACCACGTACACGATGCCATCCGTGCAGCGGCTGTACGACTTCCAGAGCGGACGCAGCTTCTCCTGGCCGCCCACGTCCCACACGTGGCAGCTGATCCCCCGTGCGGCGCCGTTGTTCAAACGTACGCGCTCGGCGTTAAAGCCAATGGTCGGAACCGTGTTCACGAACTCGTCGAACTTGAGGCGGTACAGAACCGTGGTCTTTCCTGCCGAGTCCAGCCCGAGCATCACCACGTGCAGTGACTGGAACGGTCCCACCGTGGACAATCCGTTCCCCATGCCGTGTTCACGGAGAGCACGTGGAGAAATGAGCGAAAGGCCTCAGAGTTGAAGATGAAGATGAGTTTGTAGCGGTTTGATCGTCAGAAGATCAGAAGGAGAGAAAAGTGGAAGTCGTAATGTACACCAAAGCCAAAGGTGCGAGATCCTTCTCTGCTTCATTGCTCGTGTTTTCTTACATCATGGTTTGTTGCTTTTTTTTTTATTATAAAGCTCCTCGTGCTACAAATCTGCCAGCACTCATATTTACCTACAACTGCAGATTTATTTATTTATTTTTACAATTTCAGAAAGCTCTTACTCGGTTTACATCAGACTGAACTGGATCATTATATAAAAGTGTCGCACATTAAAGCTCACCAAAGCCGGTGCAGTAACATGGAGGTAGATCAGTATTTTTCTCCCGCGTGCACAGGTGATCTCGCGCACAACCGACTCGCGCACACATCCCGCAGTGAAGGAAAATAAATCAATCCTCTACTTTAATCTCGGTCCGGTGTGGACAGCGCGCGCGTCTCCTGCGTCTCCTGCACCCGCGAGCTGAACTGACCGGTACAAACCTGCCTATGTGTTTTGCAGGTTGTATCGAAACCCCGCCCACAAACGATGACGCTTCAATCGTAAACCGCCTATAATAAAGCTCTGATTGGACCTCTGAACAGTGTGTGTGTGTGTGTGTGTGTGTGCGCGCGCGAGAGAGAGAGCGAGAGAGAGACTGAGAGAGAGAGATAAAAACATTTGTTTATCTCGCTGTGCAGCACACGCATGCGCACAAACTTCTCTTAACCGTCTCCAGATTTGAATTTGAATTGCGCGTGTTTCTATAGAAACGGATCGTCCCACTGTGCGCTGTTAGTTTGCACACCGCAGGCGCGGCCACAAGGGGGCAGTAATCTTAAAATAATGGATATTTCAGCATGTCCCCTGTACGTACATTCAGTACGTTTACACGGACAATAATCCGATATTAACCCGATTAAGACGATACTCTGATTAAGAAACTAGCATGTAAACAGCGATTATTGATGACCTTAATCCGACTAAAGTCATACAGAAAGTATGGAATTAAGACGTGTGGAGTATTCCTGTTTTAGTCGCATTATCGAAGTGCGTTACAGACATGTACACACTTTAATCACACTATTAACGTCGTGTGGGAGTATTCACCACATTTAGAGACAGGACACGTACACACATGGCAGCGCTCAACCATTTGACGACAAACAAGAGAGCACGGCTGCGTCCGAAACCGCGTACTTACCTGCTGTGTAGTAGGCGAAATACATGTAGTTAGGTAATTACGCAGTTTGGGACGCAGCCCACGGCTTCAAGCAGTCGTCTATCTGCACGTATAGCACAAGAAATAATTAACCGCACTCGAAGCTTTCGTAAAATTAAAAATGAAACTGTATACGGTACCATAACGTACATCGATACGTGAAATTCATTACATATTTATTCACAATTAGTAGGACATTAGGGGTCCAGGACACTGGAGAAATGAGCAAGCCGGAAGCCAGAAATAAAGGAGACTGGGGAACTATGGTGCTAAGTAGAAAGCGAGGAAACTAGATGGTGAAACATGGGGACATGGACACAGTAAAGTAAACAACTATTGCGATTTATTCAATCATACACACTTCTATCGATAATTTGGCTCATCGGGAACCCATCAACCCCGGGACTAACCACAGAGCGAGACATATTCGCTCAGACAGAGGAGAGTTTTATGAAAGACGGTTTAGAAGAAAGTTTAAAGACTGGATTGGGATCTCAAGAAACAGAAAAGTCATCATCAGTTAGTTCTGGAGTTTTATGTTTAGTGGACCTGAACTGGGTATTTAAATAAAGCGAAGAGATTAGGACATCAAGGAACCGAGAAAGCAGATTAATGAGGAGCTAGAACGTTAGGACACATTAGGACACTGAACTACAGTATTAAATTACCAAGAAATCACCAGATAATGAGGAAAACAGGATGTTGGGGAATCATGACGCTGCGTTATTGAAAAACTAGAATAATACGAATGTACCTGGAAAGAAAGGGTTAGAAATGAGGACATTAGCTGAAAAGCAGTGTCCTGTAGGGACCAAGGGAATGAGGAAACAAGGCCACTAGTGAGCTAATAAAAACAAGTCGACGAAACTGCAACGCTTATCGACTAGGAAGCTAGAACAGTCGGGAACTGGGACGTTCGGGAAATCCCAAACTACAGTGCTAGGAAACCAGGACAATAGGGCACGAGGGAACTAGGACACTTAGTAACCTGAAACCTGACCTTGTTCACGTACTGGAGTACAGTCACGTATGGAAACCTAGTGCTCTCAATCAGCGCTAATGAGGATAACCACAAAGATCAGCTGCTCATCATCACCATCGATTAACATCGTTAACAGTGTGTGATTGATTCGTCTATCTTATCTCTCTTATCTATATTGCATGACGTATTTTAGACTGTTTATAATAATAACACAAATTATTATATACAATTATGCACTTTTACTCACATTTTTAGAAATCTGTGTGTACGTGTACATGTTCTTGAACACTGTAAGAGATTCACACACCTTTACACACACACCTAACACGAAGGGATTCAGCTTTAATATCACTTGAAACCAACACAGGTGTTTTGAGGATGAAATCTTTTACTGGATGTTAAGTGTAATGTCGGTGTTTAGCCGCAAGATGGCAGCGTTGAGTAGCGTAACAGTGTATAGTGTACATGAGCGCTAGAGGAAAACTGAAGAGAGAATAAACATGGCAGTGTGTAGCGTGGTGTTCTCACAGCGCCAGGGTTCCAGGTTGGTTCCTGAGCTCGAGTTACTGTGTGTAGGTTTCCTCTGGGTTCTCTGGTTTCCTCTCACAAGCATGCGGGTAGGAGGGTTGGCTGTGACAGGTGTGGACGAGTGTGTGAAAGTGTGTTTGGTGCAACATCCAGGGTGTATTCCTGCCTCACACCCAGTATTCCCGGGATAAACTTCATATCCAGCTTCCTGACCAGGACACGGCGCTCACTGAAGATGATGAGAATGTTAAAGAAGTGATTATGTAGAGATTGTTTAATAGCACTAGAGATGATGATGAGAACGCCTCGTGGTGTGTGTGAAATCTTTACGCTCACATTATGAAGAGCTCAAGGAGGAAGGAAGACTGCAGATAAACAAATAAACAAAAGGCAACGTTCCAGCAATTCTGCTGCTTGTGAAGATGGAAGGAAACAGGAAGGAAGGTGTGTGTGTGTGTGTGTGTGTGTGTGTGTGTGTGCGTGTGTGTGAGTGTGTGCACTAACAAGTGATAATTTTTTTTCCTGCAGCTATTAAACCCCAAACACACTCCATCACTCTTCACCACATGCAACACACACACACACACACACACTCTCTCTCTCTCACACACACACACACACTCGGTTCAGAGAGAGTGAAGTGTGTAAGGAGCAGGAGACAAGACACCTGGAGTGACTGGAATAGCTTCTTATTGAGCGCACACACACACACACGCACACACACACACATTTGCTGTGTGTGTGTCACTTGAGTTCTGAGCAGTGTTATGTATTTTTCAGCACCTGCAAAGTGCACATGGATTTCTGTCTCTCTTCTGCTTTTTTCCTTCCTCTTTTTTCTGTCTCTCTCTCTGTCTTCCTTCCTCGTTTAGCCTCTTTCCTTTCGTCACTCTTCCTCCTGTCTTCCTCTTTATTCTCTCTTGCTCTCCTTCTGTCTTCCTCTTTTCTCTCTCTCTCTCTCTCTCTCTCTCCTTTCTCTCACCTTCTGTGACTTTTCCATTTTTCTGTCTTTATCTTCTTCCTCTTCTCCTTCTGTCTTCCTTCTCCTTCTCTCTCTCACACACACTTGCTGACTATTTTCTTCCTGCCAATAACCTCAACAAACTCAGAGATTAATCGACTCATTTACTGCCCTGAAAATTTACTTTATTGGTGTTATTAATCGTGTGAGTGTGTGTGTGTGTGTGATTAGTGAATCAGGACTAAGTGCCTCACAAATGATCGCTCAATTCCTCTGAATCTGCTGGGCAGCAAAAACCCGATGAACTAATTAACACACACACACACACACACACACACACACACACACACACCATTCTGTCTGTCTTTATCTGGAACGAATAAATCAGTGTAATGGAGGAAACTGTGCCCCCGCTGAGTTCACTGCATTTCACACTGTGTGTGTGTGTGTGTGTGTGTGTGTGTGTGTGTGTGATCTCAGGTGTGTGAGACGAGACTGAAATGTCGACTGACTGCAGATCTCTTCTTTAGATCATTAGTATTCACACACGTAATTAAATGCAAAAGTTTGTGCCCCCTTTCTGCAATATAAATATTCTTAAACACAGTGTTTATATCGCAAGAATAAGTGAGAAGTTTTTCCCTGTAACAGCACGCAGGTGTTTTTCTATTCCTCGCTTATTTCTTCCGTGACTCTGATAATCATGTTTTTATTCAACACACTGTAGCTAGACTTCTTTTTTTTCTTTTGTATTAGCTAAATAACTGACATCTTCTAATTGCACGAGTAAAAAAAAAAAAAAAAAAAGGTGCCAATATTTACGCAGTCGAGATTTCACATTTGTGTGTGTAGAAGATTCTACTTTGTGTAGAAGTAACTACAGCGAGCTTTAGGAATAAATGTAGAAATATTAAAAAATGTCAGCATGGGGCATAAATCATCGAAGGAAAGAGAGAGAGTGTGTACGTGTGTGTATGTGTGTGTGTGTGTGTTTGATCAGTGTTTCTGAAGCTGTAAGGGGTGTAAGGGGTGATGTTTAAAACATGTTCACTCTACAGGGTTTTTAATTTCAGACTGCGGATGAGTTTCGTCAAGTGTCCTCGAGTCGCCGTTGCCGCGGCAACGATGAACTTATGATGTCATTAATGTGATGTCCGTTACTGCTGAAGTGTCTCGCAAGTGCGAAGGAGAAACGGGAGAAGAAAAAAAACCAACAGGACGAGACGACCGGTGTACGTCCTCCTCCAGCGTCTGAGCTCCGGGAAATGAAAGAACTACATTAATAACATTATTATTATGAATTACTATTATTCATTTAATATATATATATATGTAGCTTCACACTGACAATCCTGTAACGTTTAAAACACTGCACAGGACAAAAATAAAGTGACTCAGTGACGCAGAGGTAAATGCTAACACTTACAGTTTAGCTGTAGTACTTCTAATTCTGTTGCTATGGCGATAAGGAAGCCCCAGCGGAAAAGCTGGTTCACTGAAGGGGAAAGGACGCAGAAGATGCGCTCGCTATCTCTAGTAGGTAACCTGTGAATTCCTGCGAGCCGGTAGAAAGCAGGCAAAAACGTGTCACGATATTCCACGTCTTTATTCGCGACGTCTCGAACATGTCATCGGTTTCCTTCCGCTCCACCTGGTTCGCACGGAGCGACGTGAGGGAAAATAAATCCAGAAACACATGAACGTTTTCCAAAGCGACGGCGCATTTATTGACTCGATTCGAAGAAAACGTACACACAGCACGTCTTTAAACACGTGGCTGAAACTAGGACGTGTGCGTGTGTGAGAGAGCCTACAGTTTCCCACAGTTCGTCTGTTAAAGGGGATGGAAGTGAGGATCGGATCGGATCGGATCGACTTGACTCAGCAGACGAGTGTGAAGTGAAGTGTGTGGAGCTTAACACTGCACACTGAAAAACAACAACACAGGTTCATGAGCAACACGCGGAGCAACACGTAGAAACGTTCACGTATAAAAAAAAAAACAAGACAAAGAAAGGGAATAATAGCAGGAAGAGCTGGGTCGTGAATAATACTGCAACTTAACACTTAACACGGATCAGTATTTGGCAAAGACAGAAGCACTTTATCGGTTTTCCTTCACTCTACGATCGATCGCTCGGTAGTGTTCTTGGACGATTTGGTTCGAACATGACGTGAGCAAGAGCCTATTACCCATTTACCCATTACCCTATTACCTGTGTCAGGTTTAACACTGAGAAACAGGTAAAGAGAAGTTCAGGTGTTAGTGCGGTGGTTTAATCGTTTTTTTTTTAACGCTGTCGCAATATCCAGTACTGTTTACTTCTGATTCCATTACACTGCGCTTTAACGTCGGAGTACGCAAACGTAACCGAACGTGTATTTCCTGGAAGCCCCGCCCCCTCTTCCCCACAATCTCACGTGTTCTCGACTGGGCACTCTCGCTTTCTATCCCAGCAAAAAAAATGTAAAAACGGAGAGCGTTTTGAGTTGATTCACGTAAAATCAGATCCACGTAAAAAAGCGCGCACGACGGAGCGGCATGACAGTTTTTTTTTTTTTTTTTTTTTTTTTTTTTTTAAGAAATGGTCAATCGCGAAATGGTAAAAACACCATAAAAATAACAGTAACTGTGAAGGATTCTATGCGTTTTACCGTCCAAACTCCTCATACACCTCATACAGCGGAGAGAAAACATCGCCAGACTACCTTAATGCGAAATGACTGTAGCTCGGACTGTGGGCGGAGTTTCAGCGGTTTTGGACAGCAATTGTCATTGGAGAGACAGTTTACCGTAAGTAGCCTCAGCCTCATCGAAGAAGGTGAAACAAACGAAACAATTCCAACAATTGATCACTTTTGGAAACAACATGTGACACTGACATTTTTAAAAAGACACATAACACACACACGTAAAATCCAGACGACTTGCTAATTCACAACAAGCGCAATCCTAGCATCATTTCTACATTTCTATCTGATTGTCCGTTTGTCTTAATAACAGTATTAATAATAATAATAATAATAATAAGCAGAGCAGACAGGACGCTTGAAAGGACGAAACGTTTTACGATAACCTTTACATGATGAGATAAAGGGGCGAGGTGACGTGTTAGTAGACGTTATGTGATGTATTTTTTGGGGGGAAATAATTTACAGCGGAGTCTAAAAAGTATATAAAAAGTAAATGCGCTGGCTAAAAACAACGAGAGCGAACCGGCGAGAGTGTTTTCGGCTTCGCGCATTTCATTCAAACTGCGACGGAGAGACGGACAGAAGAGGTCAAAGGTCAAACTGTGAGGAGAAAACGGTCTGATCCGTCACGGGTCCTACTGAGGTAAAACATGCAGGATAGTCCGCAATAAGAGATGATCGGCACCACCCCGCGCTCTAGATAGCGAAATCGTCGTGGGAGGCGGGGCTGAAGGCGGAGCTCCGTAGCATGTCGAGGCAGTTGACGAGGACGAGTGTGCCTGTGAGATGTTTCCAGCGCTTGGTGATGGGGTTCTTCATGCGGTCCAGGCCCAGCTGGAGCTCCTGGATCACGTCGCGGTAGCTGTCGCCGATCTGAGCCGCCCACGTCAGCAGGAAGTCATACGCCGGTTTCCACATGGCCTGTGATTGATCACACAGAGCGCGCTGTTCAGTACTACATTCTGACCGGGCAGTAGGTGCTGATTAAAGCTGTAACTTTTAAGTTTTCCGACATGTTCAGGACATTTACGTCGAGAGAGCGAGAGAGAGAGAGAGAATAAAGAGGGAACTACTGTTTACAGGAACTGACTCGTTTCTACACGGTGTATATATAGAACGAGCGAAGAGTGTGTTCGCTCACCTCGGCGTCCATCGCTCCGTTTCGGTCTCTGTGTGGAGCTTCGTAGTCATCCATCTGCTGCTTGGAGACGCGAGAAAGCTTCTCGGCCAGTTCCCTCCAGCGAGGAGCCACTTCCACCGCCGTCGTCAAGAGCACGAAATCCAGCAAGAGACGCACCACTAAACCCTGACAGTCCATCTTTAACAGAGCCTGCACACAGAAACACACACACACGCACACACACACACACATACACACACACACTTAATTTCCAAAAAAACAATAAGGACTGTGCACATAGAGAAAGAACCAGCACACTGGACTCACACTGGTAGACAAGTTTAAACGTGATGGTGATGAAGGCAGCCAATCAGAAACAAGCTCCTGAATCTGTGATTGATGGTGGACACACACACACACACATACATAAGGCTGTTCTGTCTCCTTTCTGTTCATCTTTCACTGTGTTTTTCTCACATTTCCTGTCCCTATCTCGGTTTCCTCCGTCTGTCTCACTTTTTCTGTCTCTCTCTCTCTCATGCTCCTGTCTCACTTCCTCTTTGTCTCTGTCTCCTCTGCGTCCACTCAGTAGACACCAGGGGTAAATAATTGCATCCTCCACTGCATGGGGGGTCCAGCCCTGTTTCCTGTCTGTCTCTGACACACACACACACACACACACACACACACAGAGAAAGCGATATTTGGAATAAGAATGGGTCTGTAGGGATTTACAGAAGGAACCGGTAAATCCCCCACGCCTGTGTGAAGTAGATGACATAATGTGTGTACAGTATGTGTGTGTGTGTGTTTAAACTCCTCCTGTATGCTGATTTTTATCACTAAACTTGACATTTTTTTTTAAATAAAAAAAAAAAAGAAAAGAAAAAAGCTTTCTCAGTACACCTGTACGAAACTGATTCGGGGCGGGGCTTACATATAAACACGTTTTTTTGTGATGTCGCACAATAACCTATCGTATCTGATATGTGAATTAGTTATCTTACATAACGTTAGTGGTGAGCAATGACGGCGGTTGTCGTGGTAGCGTAACGCGTACGGTTGGCCGGATGAGAAATCCGAGGACGCTTGTGTTAATGAGTTTTGAATTTGCGTATCCGAATTTGCATACTTATGCATATTCATGCACTGTCGCACTTTAAATACGTTACTCTGCGCATATTAGCGTTTAATGGATTAAAACGCCGTGTTTAATAATGGGCTGTTGTACAATAAGATGTCGTAGGAGAATAAAGTGGAATTAACATCCGTGTTAGTCATCAATTAGAGGAATGTTAGTCAAATGGAGGCGGTGACGCGGTAGCCGCCTTTACAGCCGCGTTCTGCTGATAAACCGCCGTGCAGCAGGACAGAGAGAGACGGAGATGGAGACAAGCAGACGAATCAATCACAGCGGAGATGTGGAAGGAATTGTGTTTAGAACAATCTGTATTTTATTCGTGTATTGATGTACAGTGTGAGAGAATTAACACTTTACTCAAAGTAAAATATAAACAGTACCGACTGCATTGTGAAAATACTCGAACCAAAACCGAACCAAAAAGTAACGCTCCAAATAACAAATAAATATCGTCCAAAACAAAAAAAAAACAACAACAAAAAAAAAACACTTCAAATAACATGATAAAATTAGTCTGCGATAGTTTTTATTTCACCTCCAGAGGGCGCTCTCGTACTTCATAATGGCAAAACTATGGGTGTGGATTTTTTGCCGATAACCGATCACTGAGTTCCAGTTTTTTTACGGTAACGTAAACACTAACTCTCACACCGCACGTTACAGCGCTGTTTCTGGAATTAATTATTCACGTTCTGTCGTTTGGATGTTTTACTAACGGAGTACTCGCGTGGTTCTGATGGAAGGGAGATGAGACCGAGCTGCAGGTATAGTCCTGGTCGTGGTTAATGCTGCGTGATTGGAGGAATAATCGTCGTCTATAAACTGCACAGAAGAGATTTATAATAACACTTGTCGGTTTAACGCGTGAAGAAGCTATCAATTCACGTAAAAACGATTCCCTCCGTCTCTGTGCTCCGTCCGACTCTTCACTTTGCCTGACGCACACACACTTTCATTTGTTCCCAAGATGAGCGATCACTTTCTTCTCTGCTCTGCTAATGGTGTGTTTGGGTCTGGGCCAGACGAGCCCGCTGCGAGGACTGAGAGGATGGAGTGAAACTCCGCCAGCAGCCTCGGGGGGAGCCGACGGCTAATGTTTGGGACGCGGGACTGCTAACATGACGACCAAACGACATTTTGTATTCATAGTGCACGGTGAGGATTTAACACTGAAATGACACGCATCAGTATTCAGTTGCATATGCGAGGTATTTGTGGGAGTGGGGGGTGTGTGTGTGGGGGGGGTATCTAAAACATGGACGTGTCCCAATTATACTCGAGCGAGGCACGGCGTTAAGTTCAGCGCCGCCGTCTCTTAACAGTTTGATGTGACAACAATACACTGAAATGTATATCTATGTTTTGGATGTAAATACACTCAAAAAAGAACTATTCGAGAGCAACGTTAAATACATAAATAAGTCACTTTTTAATTTATTAATAACATCATCTCCTTAAAGGCAACACGTTTGTTTCTCACACGGAGGACGTCGGAGGAGAGACGCGTCTCAATCAGAGACGGCGCTTATTGTTAAATCAACCCTTTTGAGAACATGCCCACGTACACGCTCTCCGTTTGTCCGACTCGCTTGTATCATGCGGAACGTTCTGGTTAAAATGAATCGGAAATAAGTTTTACGACTCCGAGCTGCAGCCACGGATTTGTTCTTGTGTTAAGACGTGAAAGTGGTTTATGAATATTTGATGTAAAATGCTGCTGAAATTGTTCTGTGGCCGGGAGAAGGCGAGCGCATTAACTGCTGTCGTCAGAGTGAGCGATGAGATGGCTTAGGATAAGATTTAGCCTTCAGGATCCAGCTGAACTCCGGCTCACCCGCTACTTTACACACCTCGTCAGAGGTGGATTTCAGACAAAAATAAAACATCCACCTTTACACCAAGGCAGTTCGTCGTGGCGTGTTGTATTGGTGTAATGAGCAGTTCGTCGTGGCGTGTTGTATTGGTGTAATGAGCAGTAGGTCGTGGCGTGTTGTATTGGTGTAATGAGCAGTAGGTCGTGGCGTGTTGTATTGGTGTAATGAGCAGTTGGTCGTGGCGTGTTGTATTGGTGTAATGAGCAGTTGGTCGTGGCG
>JANDJT010000164.1:14386025-14399119 GCA_024331685.1 Stegophilus panzeri
GAGCAGTTGGTCGTGGCGTGTTGTATTGGTGTAATGAGCAGTTGGTCGTGGCGTGTTGTATTGGTGTAATGAGCAGTTCGTCGTGGCGTGTTGTACTGGTGTAATGAGCAGTTCGTCGTGGCGTGTTGTACTGGTGTAATGAGCAGTTCGTCATGGCGTGTTGTACTGGTGTAATGAGCAGTTCGTCATGGCGTGTTGTATTGGTGTAATGAGCAGTTGGTCGTGGCGTGTTGTACTGGTGTAATGAGCAGTTCGTCGTGGCGTGTTGTACTGGTGTAATGAGCAGTTCGTCGTGGCGTGTTGTATTGGTGTAATGAGCAGTTCGTCGTGGCGTGTTGTACTGGTGTAATGAGCAGTTCATCGTGGCGTGTTGTATTGGTGTAATGAGCAGTTCGTCGTGGCGTGTTCGGGTTCTGCGGTTCCTTTAGATTTGCTCTGGGGCGTTGAGGCTAATGCAGCTATAAGCTAAAACAGCTTGTGTGTATTGGTATACTTTGTACAACATCTCCTGACATTCCTCCTGATCCAGTGAACCCCATGCTACTGTTCTGGGAACACAACCTCGGAATGGAACGACTGGAATTTTGTTCCCGCCGGTTAAAAAGGCCCTGACAAAGGTTCCTTAATGAAATTATTATGCCGGAGCACCGGGAGCTCACCGGACCACCTGCTCGCAGTGTGAGTGCACTAACGGAGCTGGAATGCTGAATCAAGAGCCTGAATAATGCGGTTATAAATAGTCCAGCACTCACTTAGTCTGTGTCCAGAAACGACTAAAGCGTCTGCGAAAGAATAAAAACTGAAAATCCGTTCGGATTATTTAAAGAGTTGGTATTTAAATGCGGTTAACATGAAATACGAGTCTGTAATTCTGTCGCCTGCTTTCTCAGTGCACGACACGTTCATATCATATCGCATACATCACGGAGCTGTTTTCATTTATTTACCCGCACCGCCACGCTTATCAGATTATTATTATTATTATTATTAGTGTTTGGTACAGAACAACGCCATCGTGTTTCATCACAGCTGCTCGGTCTTTCAGCGGCGTGAAAAAATGCTCGCAGTGTACGAGATTTTAAGGAAGAGTCTTATTTTGTTACATACGTGAAGATTCACATCACGAATATTTCCTTTCGCCTTCTCACCATCTCAAAATGTCTAATTATGACACTGGGACAATTTCTTCACGTGCGTGTTAGAGCTGGAACGGCAGGATTTGTCGCTCCTTCCTGACGCCAAACAGAGCTCAATCCTTTGGAAAACATCCGTGCTAAAGGGCAGACGGATAGAAGGATCCCTAAGCCCTGCACATCTAAAGCACTTTATTAGCATGTGAAAGCAATTCGGAGTGCGCGCTGACCGCCGAGAGATTCTGCTCTCCGACTAGGCGGCAGATAGAAAGCAATCCCGCTCAGTGCAGGCCGTCCCCCCAATCACTCAGCGCTCCATTACAGCCAGATGAATAGGAGGCAAGACAGGAGGAAATGATGGACGCTGGGCCAAATGGGATTGCTGGGCCGTTTCGGTCCGTCAGCGTCAGCGCGTTTCCCCTCTGACAGGCGCGAGCGATGGGGGGAATTGACCTGCGTGCTCGGGAGCTCAGAGCGTGTTTATCTCCTTACACTCTTCACACGTGTCTGCGTTTCTGCCGTGTGAGGAAGAGAAATGCAATGCAGACAAAACAGCAGGACGTGAGACACACTGGGGGTGAGACACACTCACTGCATCCTGTAGTAGTTGTTGTCATTAGATCACAGCACATTACCTATACGGTGTTCATTTATTCAGTATATATTCCAGTTCGGTCCAGTGTTTTTGCTGCTTAAAGCCTTAAAATCGGTAGCTAAAATGATTATAATAAAGTACCACAGGCTAGTTAGGGAGTTAAGTGCGTTAATACAGTCTAAGATGAAAGAATGGTTCGTTTTTGAAGTACTGACTCTCATTACACTCCATGAAGAAGGTTCCCTAGGTAGGCTGCATTACTGTGTGGAAGTGCTCCTGAGACAAGTCCGCTATTCCATGTACACGATGCCAGTTTAGCTGAATTATGTTATGTTCGGTCCTCAGCTAGCTCGTTAGCTACAAGTATTGAGCGGTTAAAACACAGCCAGAGGAGAGCAAGGGAGCGTCGAAGGCGTCCCGAGACGTAATTTATCCTGATGTCGGATCGCCTCACGACCCTTCCGTATAACATGATCGATGGTGTTTATTGCTCATCCTGACAGCTTTCCATTAAAAAGACATCTGTGCGCGTGTACAATCAGCACCTGATCGTCGTCCTGCGTTTAGCTCTCAGGTGGGGACCGTTAGCGGGGCTCGCAGCATGGGATGACGGCTCGTCATTTATCCGCCAGCTGTGCGGCACCGAGGAGCCAGGCGACGACTGATCTCCACCTACGCCCCCTCAGATAAATCACACCTGACGCCTGCTCCACCCCGCAAACCCAAGACACAACATCAAACTGATGTGCAGCACGGAACGTTCTGGAATTTCACTCTCGGCGGAGGAAAGATGCTGTTTCTTGCTGCTTGCAGAGAAATACCGTGTGAAGGATCTTCTTCAGTCAAATGAAAGCTTGGAGGGAAGTCGCGAACGAGATCTATAACACCTTTAATCGCACAACGGATCGATTTTTAACGCTGATTAGCGCGTTATTTAATTAGTGCAAGGAAAATGCCAGTGCGAGAAGGTCAGTGTGACAAAGGCTGCGGGACGTAAAGCGAGTAACATCTCTGCTATAATAACCTTATAAAGAAATCCGTGAGCAGAGCATGGTGTGTGTCATCACCGTCACCTCAGGCCAGGAGTCCTAAAGCGGAAAAAAAAAACTCACACGCCGGCTCCACCAAGCGTCACGGTGCTCCACACTAACCACATCTGCGAAACCCCTGAAAATCCATTTCTAAAGCGGTCGCGCTAAATGACACGTTTCCCGCCACACCCAGGCTGTTAGAGAGACGTGAGGAGCTATTGCTGAATAAAAAACGCTGGCATTCACACACAAAACAGTGCAGTGGTCGGTCCTCCACATGTGACGTTGTTTACCGTGACTTTGAAAGTGTTCGGAAGCTGCGGGGCGAGAGGCTGGCTAATTGAGCTGGGCAGCGTAACTCTCTCTGCTATCACACACGCACACACACACAGGCGCGCACACCGCCTCCAGGATTTTACAGCTCAGTGCAGACGGCAGGTTCACGCTGATAAGCTGCCGTTTTTATCGCTATTAAAATCGCAGACGAATCGATTTTCCGTAAGAACCGCACGGCAATACTAATAATAATGATAATAATAATAACAATAATAACAGTGGTGACGATTGCCGATCCCAGCCATTTTATAATCATTAAATGGGTTCGATCATTAAATACAGGGAAGCAGACAGGTTAGAGACAGGTCTGTGGGCATGATCTTTAGGTTCCGTGTGCAATCTCGGCACGGTCGGGAAGCTGCACATCGGTCTAAAGCTGCGTTATCGTAGTGTAAGACGAGCTAGAAGATTGACATGTTGCTGAAATCACAGCTCGCACGTACGGTCACATGATGCTGGTGTGAACGAATACCACAGTATACTCTATATATATATATATATATATATATGGGAAAGGAAAGATGGTGGTTCGTTTGCATTGTGTTATGGGTCTGGACACACGGGGCCCTGAGTGGAAACAGGAGGATTTTTTATCTCCCAGAGTCGTTTCCCAGAGTAGACGGACGTTAATAGGAGCTCGGCAGGGCGTACAGAGTTATAATGGATCCTTCTTATTCATTTCTGCTGAATGGAGCTCGGAGACTCACTGTGGCCAGGTCAGTGTGATGGAAACCGGACACAATTCCTCAGGTGTTTCCTCACGCTCTGCTCGGATGTGGACAAGCCGTACCGAACAACAAAAACAAGAAAACAAAAACAAAACCCTGAGTGGCTACACGAGAAACCCGTGACCTCTGCTGACCTGCTGCTAAGTGTGTTCGAATGGGTTTCATTCAAACAATACAAGCTGTAATGACATTTCCGAACGGAGCGAGCTGTTGTTCCGGGGACTGTAAATCAGATCCGAAGAGACCGCCCACCCGCTCTCTGGGTGTAGAGTCATCCAGCTCCTGTTGTTCGAGTAAGGCGGTTCAACTTTACGAGCGATTGGCCCGTGGTTGTTACGCAGCGTCACTCTGCTCATTTTAACGAGCTGTGTTCACTTCTCGTCCAAAGACCCCCAGGGACTGACTTCTAATTAACACGGTTTATCAGTGTTAAACGCCATGAAGAGGAGGAGCTTCTAACTGCAGTGTTTCCTACACCATGCTGAATTCTGGATTCTGATTGGTCAGAAGGTGTTTCTATCATTGTCTACAGAAGCAGCTCTGACAGTAGCGCAGCTGGTCGTGTGTGTTATGAAGTTGTATACTGTGGACAGACTGATGTGTTTACGCTTGTAGAACATCTGGCTAAAGGGGATCAAACCTTTGTGGATAATCCCTTCCCCGATATAATCCTGATTCCCAACACCCCGGAGACGAGCACGCAGAATTCGACCCGAGCTCCGAGCTGAGAATTAATTAAATGATTAAACTAAGCCATTGGAAATAAACAGTCCAAAAAAACGTGCCAGATCACCATCTCCCAGTGGACCAGCGAACAACACGTAAACACACCAAATAAAAGAGCTCATGCATGCTGGAAATAAACCCTGACGTAATCAAAACGAAGTAAATATGGTGGACGCGAGAGTCACGTGAACGTCTCGAATCGGGTTTATTTATAAACGTACGACATGCTAGCACATCGCTAGTTACGCGTCGTCAGGTGAAGACAGGAATGACTCTAAACTCGGCCACCTCTCGTCATTTTCACGTCTCTGTAATATCTCCTGGAACTGGAACAAAGACTGGCCACGTTATTGGAGAACGCGCACACGGGCAAAGTGCTAATAATGAAGCTATCGCCGAAGGACACAGACTAATGCGTGTCGTTCCGAGGGTGTGCGAGCTGCAATGTAAAAAAAAAAATCCATTTAAAAACGTCAGCACCGGGACTGCAAGAATAATCGCTTTGTCTCGTCGTGATAAATGTCTTCATGCTGAAACCACTGAAAACATGCTGCGGATGATGAAGCTCCCTTTCGCGCGCATGGCTATCACGTGACGTCTCCCGGACTGACGAATTATTGACGATGTTTTGTCTCGCTGCACTGTGCTACATCTCACGTTGAGCTCAATCGGCCAGAGCGGTCAGCTTTTAAAAAAACTGTTAAAGGCTGTCTCGCACACACACACACACACAAAGCAGTCTGAGTAAAGCTTTCTCAACGTGATTTCCTTACCGAGGCAGTGATATACGGAGGCAGTGTTGGATGAAAAGGAACATTTACAGCACCAGTGGGGTTAATAAGGTGATAGTAGGTACAGAGAGATTACTGCTCTCGACAGCAGATCAAATACAAGCGCTAACCATGCTTTAATTGAGTCTGAGGCTGCGAAAACCTGGGGAGGATTACTGACCGAGTCTTAAAAGACCGGGGCCTTTATTCGCTTTCTAAACAAACCTGCCAGTAGCTTAGCGAGCTAGGAGAAGAGGGAAGAATTTCACAAAAAGCCTTTTACTGACACTTTACTGATGGAGAAGCCACAACAGAGTGGGGTATAAAGACGACATCGCGTTCTTGCAGTGTCTGAGCTAGCAGCATTCTGGCAAAGTTATTGAAACACCTCCAAAAATGCGCCTGTCACTTAACCGTGATTGGAAAAACACTGGAAAAGTGTAGAATAGGGAAGACGCACAGGCAAAAAAAATACACCAACTAACCGTGTAATGAGCTGCTACTGTAGATCATGACACGCCCCCTGAGGGGCGGGGCATATACGCTCTCGGTAGCATTTAATTGGATGATCTTGTGTCTGGTTAGTTTACATTTACGCCATTTGTTAGATGCCCTTATCCAGATTTATTTTAGACATTTATCTCATTTTATACAAAAAAAAAAAAAAAAACATTCAAGAGCCGAGCAGAACCTGGGATTTAAACCTTCCAATCAGAAGCTCAACATCTTATCCACTGAGCTACCACTGCCCGGTGGCAAAACATCTCCAAAAAAATGTTTCTGTAACATCATATTTGGCGTCCAGACCATCGGAGGTACAAAAAACTCAAAACTCTCCAAAACCCTCTGAAACCCTAAAACACTCCGAAGACCTAAAACTCTGAAACTCTTCAAAACCCTCCGAAGACCTAAAACACACTGAAACCCTAAAACACTCCAAAGACCTAAAACACTCTGAAACCCTCCAAAACCCTAAAACCCTCCGAAGACCTAAAACACACTGAAACCCTAAAACACTCCAAAGACCTAAAACACTCTGAAACCCTCCAAAACCCTAAAACACTCTGAAGACCTAAAACACTCTGAAACCCTCTGAAACCCTAAAACACTCTGAAACCCTCCAAAACCCTAAAACACTCCAAAGACCTAAAACACTCTGAAACCCTCTGAAACCCTAAAACACTCTGAAGACCTAAAACACTCTGAAACCCTCCAAAACCCTAAAACACTCCAAAGACCTAAAACTCTGAAACCCTTTAAAACCCTCCAAAGACCTAAAACACACTGAAACCCTCTGAAATCCTCTGAAGCCCTAAAACCACCTGAAACCAACCGAAATGCTCCAAAAACACTCCTAAACCCTCAAAAAAACCTTCCAAAATCCTCCGAAACCCTAAAACACGCCAAAACCCTAAAACACTCCGAAGACCTAAAACACACTGAAACCCTCTGAAATCCTCCGAAGCCCTAAATCCCCCTGAAACCATCAAAAATGCTCCAAAAACACTCCGAGACCCTCCAAATCCTTCCAAAACCCTCAAAAAAACCTTCAAAAACCCGCCGAAACCCTAAAACACTCCGAAACACTGCGAACCCCTAAAACACTCCGAAACCCTCTGAAAACCTTCCAACACCCTCTGAAACCCTAAAACAGTCCGAAGACCTAAAACACTCCGAAACCCTAAAACCTTCAGAAACACTCCAAAAACCCTCAAAAACCCTCTGAAAACCTCAAAACCCCTCCAAAACAGTTCAAAACATTCTGCATTTACCATGACAGAAACTGAAGACTCTGAAGCTCTACGTCTTTCAAACTCTCGAGATGAGAGATTACTAATGAGAGATTAGAGGGCGAAAGGGGGTCGGGGCATCAAAGGTAGTCAGTTAATATCAGAGAAGACAAAACAACTCCACAAGTGTCTGTTGGCTTATCCGTCCTTTTAATTGCAAGGGGGGTGGGGTGGGGTGGGTGGAGACTGGTCTGTTGGCGTAGTTTCGAAGGATAACTTGGGGCAGTGTGCTCTGTGGAGAAACACACAAAACCTCAGACAATCGTTTCATCTTTGTTTTTCATTCCAGTGACATCATTCCCTAATGCGACACTGAAAATCGAATCGCTACCAGGCCTTTCACTTTCATACTCCAAATTAAATTCATCCGCAGAGATCACAACACAGAGCAGAGGAGCTCTTCCGTGCAGTTTGTGCACGACGGTGAACTGTGGCAGCTCGTTTTCTTTATACCGACTGACAGAGGCTGCGAACCATCAAAGCCTGGCCAGAGATACCGAATGAGTGCGGATTATAACTCGTCTCTCTTCTGTGCGTGTGGGCCTCTTCATATCTAAGAAGCCTGAGCTAAACGCATGTTTTAAAAACACAAACATGTTGTTTATGGCGGTTAATAGCAACAGCATCACGTTCTCTCCCTGTGTTGTACTTAGAACAGCTCAGAGTCCTCTCTGGGTGGCTTTGTTTAGCTGCCAGCACTTCTATTGCCATGATTAGGGTTTTTTTCTTTCTTTCTGTAGATTAAAAAAAAAAAACAGCAGAGTTCGCATACTGCCAGTCCCAAATGTTCAGCGCACACCGAGAGCACCAACATGGGCAAGGCTGATTAAAGTTTTTCCCTTTAAGGTCTGAGCCAGCAAATCAAAGCCACTGCTGCTGCACTTGCAGGTTTCCCACAGCTGTGCAAGATAAGACCAGAGCAGCACTCTTATTAGAATTAGCCTGCTAGCCATTAGCACTAATCAGCGCAAGGCAGATAAGGGGTTTCAAATAAACCGGGTTTAAATCCCGGGTTATCCAGAGACACTGCCGCTTGTATGAAGCAAAGCTTGCACACAGTTAATGCAATCGATGGTAATCAAATTCGAAATGCACGCACGTCTTCCCACACACACACACACACACACACACACACACACCTGGAATATTTACAACTTACCATCATGAGCTCCTTCTGAAAAGATTTCTTCTCCTTCATTTCCATGTTGTTGCACTCCTCTTTGAGTTTCTCCAGCACAGAGGCCACTCTCTCGGGCTCACTGTCCAAATCTGCCCTGCAGAAGTAAGTCAAGGGCAGATTACCGTAACCCAGGGCATCTGCAAATGCCCTCCAGTTGCCCAAGTTCTCCATTAGTATGGTCCTCACAGAGGCGTAAATGTAGGTAAGAAACTTGCACGGCTTGAGGATTTGTTCCAGCAGCATCGTGGTCGTGAGGTCTGGGCCGCAAAAGTATATGGGCTTTACTTTTCCCAAGACGAGCACGTTTTTCACGTGCACAAGTCCGGTCTTTCCCTGATAGTAACCTATATACCACTCTTTGGTCCACAATTGTCCTTTCAATTTGATCTTCTCCTCACTTAGCAAGGCAACAATGTCGCCCTTCTTATATTCCAGCAAATACTGGTTCTTTGTTTGTCTGATCACCGTCTTGATCAGTTTACCAAACTTTAAGTTGGTGACGCAGCGCTCTTGGAACTGTGGGTATTTCGCCGTGATGGCCAAAGGGGACAACAGGATTTTCCCTACTTCCTTCTTCTTCAGGAACCTCCGCTGGCCGTTGGCTCGGATTCCGGTTTTGGGAGGCGGCTGTGGCGTCTGGACACAGAATTGCGCAAGGATGCAGTCCTGATCGTCCTTCACCTGGACCCGTAAGGTGAAGTCGGACAACTCTTGCGCGTCCCGAGACGTGATGACGTATATGAGCCGACTCACCTTGCCGAGTTTTACCTGAAAGCCCCGGACCACCCTGGCCTGGTCGTTCGTTTTCACCTCGTAGTTGCTCATATTCGAGTACATGCCTATTAGAAGATCTTGAGGCCTGTTGAGGACAAACTGGTGCTTCCCCCACAGCTGGAGAGCGACAGGCGGTGCAGACTGAGCTTGCTTCCCGACTTCGCTGACGAGCAATGTCTTGGGCGCGCAATCGTGTCCAAAAACAGCCACCACGGTCTTAAAGGACGGGTGAATGTGCTTGGGTCCGTACAGGCCCAACGTGATTTTCTTCACCACTTGATCCCAAACTGTTAAATTAAAGGAGATGTTGTGGGACTGGACCACAACTGCGACATACATACACGGTTCCAGGCTGTCCAGCTGAACCTGAACCGTGTCACCGTATATATAAGCCTGAGGAACCGGGACATACGGGCCATCTTTACTGTCACCCCTCACGCAAACGACCTTCGTCATTTGTCTGCTCTCTTTCTTCACCTCTACAGATACTTTCATCTCCAAGGTGATGAACGACTTTATCTCCATGTTGCTCAGTTTGATCTCGACTACAGGACTGACTGTGGTACATCTATCGCTGTTTAGTTCCAGTGGGGGATCCAGTAAGGCCTTCATGGAGATTTGCTGGGTGTCTCCCTCTGCAACGTGACCCTCTGGAACATGAATACTGATGTTAGTGTCCGGCAGCTGAACCGCCCCACCACAACTGTCCAGCTTACAAACGATATTAGTCTCAACTGGTTGGGTTTGGCCCCAGCCCGGGTTCTGTCCCAAGGAATCGAGGTCATGACACGAGCGTGCCAACTTCCTATGGTTCAACCAAGCCGTCCTGAAGTCCTCTCTGCTCTTAAACTGCTCTGGAGACGGCGCTTTAAGACCTGTAAAGAACTCAGATGGTGGCAAAGGAGGAGTTGACTGAGACTGTAGGACCGATAACTCCGACAAACTGTAGGATCTTTTGCTCCGGAAAAATGGGTTGTCCTTGCGGAACACTTGCAAGGTTTCTACGTTAGGGCTGGTGGGCGTGCCGTCAAAAATGCTACTGCCATATCCGTTACTGGTGCTGTTGCTGCTGGTAGTGGACACCGGAGCAGATGGAGTCAGAGAGTCGAACAGAAGCAGGTCGACGCTGTTGTGTTGCGCGCCGTTCTGGTCTTGTAGCTGGTTCTGCACGTTGAGAAATGGATTTGTAGAAAAGGGGTTGTTTTTGCTGTTGTAAGGTGAAGGGAGCTTCAGGGACATTCCGGTCCACTCTCCGAGCAGGTCTAACTCCTTCACGCCTTCGTCTGAGGAGTCCCCTAGGTTGTCGATCATTCCGCTGTCGCTGAGACAAGAGTCCCGATAGCCAACAGGTTGGACATACGAAGAGGGAATGTATCCCATCTCGGTGTTGTTGTGCGCGTACCACCAGTCTCCTCCGGATGTATCCAACACATACAGGCGATCTCCTTTGGAGAACTTTAACGTGGTGAAGCTGGAGGGGCAGTAGTCCTTGATGGCGACTACTTCTTGCGCGGTCCCAAAAGATGCAGTGGTGTCCAACCGCAAGGCACTGGGGGAAGGCACTAAAACAAGCAGATGGGATAAGAAAATTATTATTATTACAGCATGTATACTCAACAAGTTCGTGAGTTTTTAAACTGACCTTTGACTTCCGTGAGACTGGCCTCGGACACGTCTTCGCCGAGGTCGATCAGCGTGCCTTCTGACTTGCATCGCGGGAGGACGTTGTTGTTGTTGGTCACTCGGATGCGATGAGCAGCCATGTTGTCACTAGCCTTGCTCTGATTTGTTCACACTCGTTCCATTGCCCCAGATGTGTAGTTCAGTCATTGGCAGCTGTCCATATTAAGCTGCACAAACCCAAAGTCCAAGACGGTTTTTTTTTTGGCGTAGCTGCTTGCACCCCTGGAGACAAGCCACAGTGAGGATAGATGGTCATTAAGATGAGAACACTTCAGAAGGGGAAATTAGCAGTATTGCTTCAAAGACAACCTGGGACGATATAATATAATGAAGGCGGTGCTACCGGATGGGAGCGAGAGAGCAAAAGATCACATCACTTAATTGGTTTTCGTTTTGGCAGCACATTGCTTTGGCTTTGTTGTCTGCCCTTTTTTTTTTTTCAAGAACAGAGGGAAAGCCCTTAAACGTATCCATCGTTCAGCTGTGAACTCCGATACATCATTGTTAAAACGTCCTATCAAAGATAAAGTTGTTTATCTCGATCGCATTCAAAGGCGTCGCGTTGACCCTGGCCTACAAATCCTGTCTGAAACATTAGTCTCCTTCTTTACATTTTAATGAGGAATAAAACGACACGGTAAATATTAATAACAAACGTGAGCGCTGCTCTTCAACTCATAAACATCTAAATGGAATGTGAGTTTTCGTTTATACACACGTGTGTCATGTCTCAAAAAAGCTTGCTGGTGCTGATGCAACGTCTTTATTTTGTGTGTAATGTTATATTAAAAGGGTCAGAAATCGAAAATATTGCTATCTTTAATGACGTTCAGCACACTTTTTTTTTTTGCATCAGCACGTTTCGGCCACTGTTCTCCTGACCCTGGTGCATTAGTGAGTCCGCTGCAGGTTCTGAGCATCATCACGCTTGTCACGATTTACAAGCTTTTAGCGTAAGCTGCTGTTTGGCCCCGGGGAGGAACAGCTTGCGGCTTTCCTGCGTGATTGCTTCAACCTCTGGCTGAGAGGATCAGCGTTATTATTAATCTGGCTCTGACGTGACAGACATGCAGAAACGCTAACGCAACATAACACAGGCTATAATTAGCCAGGCTAAATCAGCGGCCTGCTCGTCCAAGGTCACGACGATGCCAGGGGTCCATTCAGGTGGCAAGAACTCGACTGAGATCCCGACGTACGTTAAGAATGATACATTGTGGACAATATTATAACTTCAAACTGCTTGTGAATGGTATATTAAAGCAAGCACTAAGTAAGGAATAAAACATGATGGGATGGGACATTACACTGAAATACTGACTGGCATAGTGGTGTGATGAACTGGAGATACTGTTTCCACTTTCAAGCTGTTTCAAGTGTTTTACTCCTCTTATACCACAGCGACAACATCTAACTTTTTCCTCTTGTTTATAGTTGAACCTTATTTATTGTTCTCACTTAAAGTTCTCCTAAATAGGAAGACATATGTTCTTAAATTGCCTTCCGGCGTCTTCCTCTTCGCGATACTGACCAACTTTTCTGTTGTTCTTTTAACACCACCTTTCCCATGGAAGTTTAGTTCAAATGTTATGTACCTGAATATCACATTTACATTTAGATGAAAGATTTAAAGACAAGGAAAACCTTTCATCTGTCTGTTTTGCACTCAGGAGCTTCAAAGAAAGTGCCTTTATCAGGCATGTTTCTTTTAAAGCTTTCTCATAAAAAATAAAAATAAAAACCCTGAGCACAGGAATACGCAGGTATAGGTTTAGAGTGTGCAGGACCATTAATGGATGCGAAGTAGGTCAGAAGAACTGCACGCGTCTTTTAAAGAGCGGCCCAAAAGCACTCCTCCAGTGTTCATGTATGATTCATAATTATCCGGACTTTGAGGGGCTGTGAGAAAAGTTTCGTGCCGAAGAGAAACTCGGCTCTATAAACACAGGAAAAGAAAAAGTGGTGCGTTTCCTGCATTGTGATGTGCTTGTTGTTGTGGTTGTTATTGTTGGTGGTACAGTGCTAATGCAGACATCGTGGCTGTCGAGGCTGAATATTTCATTAGCATTAGTGCTGAGCGCAGAAAGTGTAAGTGATGAAGAGAATCGAGTTAAAGAGCTGCTGCGGTTGCAGATCGATTGCAGTTCTAGCTGATCGCTGTAATGCTGCAGCTGTTTGGATTGTTCGCATCCATAAACTCCGAGTCAGATTTAGTATTTAAAAAGAAATAAATAAATAGCCGAGTTTGGAAAAGAAAACTCACCACAGATACTGATACGTTTGGTGAGCAGAGCGCGAGTGCTCGGCATGATATCACGAGCAATCCAGGAACTGTAGTAAGAATATAT
>JANDJT010000164.1:14403395-14419923 GCA_024331685.1 Stegophilus panzeri
GTCTCTGTGAGACTCTGTGGGACTCTTTGGGTCTCTGTGAGACTCTTTTGGACTCTGTGGGACTCTTTGGGTCTCTGTGAGACTCTGTGGGACTCTTTGGGTGTCTGTGAGACTCTTTCGGACTCTGTGAGACTCTTTGGGTCTCTGTGAGACTCTTTCGGACTCTGTGAGACTCTTTGGGACTCTGTGAGACTCTATGGGACTCTTTGGGTCTCTTTGGGTCTCTGTGAGACGCTTTCAGACTCTGTGAGACTCGTTGGGTCTCTGTGAGACTCTGTGGGACTCTTTCGGTCTCTGTGAGACTCTGTGGGACTCTTTGGGTCTCTGTGAGACTCTTTTGGACTCTGTGGGACTCTTTGGGTCTCTGTGAGACTCTGTGGGACTCTTTGGGTGTCTGTGAGACTCTTTCGGACTCTGTGAGACTCTTTGGGTCTCTGTGAGACTCTTTCGGACTCTGTGAGACTCTTTGGGACTCTGTGAGACTCTATGGGACTCTTTGGGTCTCTGTGGGACTCTTTGGGTCTCTGTGAGACTCTGTGGGACTCTGTGGGACTCTTTGGGTCTCTGTGAGACTCTTTCGGACTCTGTGAGACTCTTTGGGTCTCTGTGAGACTCTTTGGGACTCTGTGAGACTCTATGGGACTCTATGGGACTCTTTGGGTCTCTGTGAGACTCTGTGGGACTCTTTGGGTCTCTGTGAGACTCTTTTGGACTCTGTGAGACTCTTTGGGTCTCTGTGAGACTCTTTCGGACTCTGTGAGACTCTGTGAGACTCTTTGGGTCTCTGTGAGACTCTTTTGGACTCTGTGAGACTCTTTGGGTCTCTGTGAGACTCTTTCGGACTCTTTGGGTCTCTGTGAGACTCTTTTGGACTCTGTGGGACTCTTTGGGTCTCTGAGACTCTGTGGGACTCTTTGGGTCTCTGTGAGACTCTTTCAGACTCTGTGAGACTCTTTGGGTCTCTGTGAGACTCTTTCGGACTCTGTGAGACTCTTTGGGACTCTTTGGGACTCTGTGAGACTCTGTGAGACTCTTTCGGACTCTGTGAGACTCTTTCGGACTCTGTGAGACTCTTTGGGTCTCTGTGAGACTCTGTGGGACTCTTTGGGTCTCTGTGAGACTCTGTGGGACTCTTTGGGTCTCTGTGAGACTCTTTTGGACTCTGTGGGACTCTTTGGGTCTCTGTGAGACTCTGTCGGATTCTTTGGGTCTCTGCGAGACTCTGTGGGACTCTTTGGGTCTCTGCGAGACTCTGTGGGACTCTTTGGGTCTCTGCGAGACTCTATGAGACATTTCAGCTACAAAAATGCGAACCCGCACGTCTCACTGTGTTTGGCATCTCGAACATTCTTTTTTTTTTAAGTGTGAAGGTCACAGCATGCGTTAAATCCCGCACTTGCACTTTCTATATACGGTGAACTTTAAATAAAATACATGTGCAGTGTGGCGCTGCAGAGAAAAATGTTTGTATGTAATGATATTCATGAGTAAACAGAATAAACACAAATACATTGTTTTTCCCAATGTCTCAGGTCAACTTCACGAGTAAACACAGCAGGTTCAACAACAAAAAAACCAAGTGCAGGCACTAATAATAATAATAATACTAATAATAATAACAATGTGCTGTCTGACCGAGGTATCTCTCTCTCTCTCTCTCTCTCTCTCTCTCTCTCTCTCTTTCTCTTTCAAGCAGGAAATGGTGTTTGGGCTTGTCTCAGATCCTACTGACAGTCCTCCAGTATCCCATCAGCCCCAAGTCATTTTAAAAATGTGTGGGATGTACGGATTCAAACAGAGGCCAAGGACAGGAGAGAGAGAGAGAGTGAGAGAGCAACTGGGAGAAAGAGAGAGAGATTATAATTCAGCCCTTGTTCCTCTCAGCTCGGTTCCTTAAAATTTCAGCCGCGAGGGTCTAATGTCTCAGCCCTTTACAGATAACAATGTGAAAGAAAAGCGAAATAGAAAGAGAGAGCGAGAAATAGAGAGAGAGAGACTCTAAAAAAGAGAGACTCTAAAAGAGACTTGATCATGTTCAGTTATTCGTCCCGACCTTTCTGTGACGTGGACATTTAACCTGGACGTGTAACGTCTGCGAATTCTCCTTCTGGTGATCAGGATTATAAACGTAGATGTCGGGTTACAGACTGCAGGCGTGGACATGACTGCGAGCAGAGATAAAGCTGTGTCGGCGTGAGAAATTCCTGATTTAAACTCTCAGAAGCGTGAACGCTTCTCGTTAGTCGCGTGCCTAAAAGCCGCCAGCGGGAGGGAGGACGGCGGACTCGCGGCACAGCTACAGGTACGCTGGCGGCAGTCGAGAGGCGTGATTTTGGGATCACGTACGACCCGATCACGGAGGCACTCGCTAAGAATCATCTCACAACTCGAGTTAAAATACAATTCCTCGTTCAGACTTTAGGCCACGCCCCCCAACTGAGTCATACTAGTGTGGACTGGAGTGACACCAATGTTTATGGAAGTGAATGTCCTTTTGTCCATGTTTATAGATAACAGTGTGTCATACTGAGTCAGAAAACACATCCGCGAGTGTGTGTGTGTGTGTGTGTGTGTGTGTGTGTGTGTTCAGTCATCTCTCTCTTGTGTCTCTGATGTGTTTCTTTGTCAGACGCTGCTCGCCTGCTGGGACTCGGATACTGACTCCAATACCAGAATGGCAGGTGTGTGTGTGTGTGTGTGTCTCACTGTGGGGAGTTTTACAGCCTGCTTCTACTTTTTAGACTTTTCCCACAGCACGTCTTTTTACTCTTTTCTGTGCTCTGCACTAGTAGCTGTGGACTTTCTGCTCAGCCAATCAGGAGCAGGCATGGCGCTCAACGTGGGGACGAAAACACAAAGCAGTCTCACGCATGGTGGGGTAGCTTGGTGTGTGTGTGAAGGGGTGAAGGGCCGTATGGATGTACAGGTTTGTAATGTTTATACCATTCACTCGGACACCGCCGCAGTCCGCCCGGACTTTTACTTTAAACCGCTGAACGTAATGTATTTTTTTGGTTATTTCTCTTGAAGGACATTCATCGTACCCCACTAATCCCGCTGACGTGTTCATCTCTCGCATCGCTGCGGGTCGCTCGGAGCGGGAATAAATCCCTCGCTCGCTCCTATGCCGCGAGGAAACCCGATCGGCCCAATTACAGCCACCTGCTGACTGCAGCAAATACGCCGCCGCCCTCACATCAATCACACCGCACCACCCCTACACAGAGAGAGGGATGGCAGGACAAGAAAGAGAGGAAGAATGGGGGATCAAAAAAAATAGGCTAGAGTAGAGTTCTGTCTAGACACAGGATGGTACTACACAGAGAGAAGAAGGAGAAGAAGAGAGTGACAGTGAGAGGGAGAGGAGGAAAACAGATGAATACATGTAATTAATTGAGAGAGAGAGAGAGAGAGAGAGAGAGAGAGAGAGAGAGAGAAAAGAAAGCTCAATTCTCCACATAGTTAGAGCTGAGCAATGAGGGCAGGAACCTCGCTGAAACCCGTTCCAAACCATGTCATGAAAATCCGTTTGGAAATTAGACCTGAGATGGCAGAGAGGTGGGGTGGGCGAGAGAGGGATGTAGAAGGAGAGAGAGCGGGATGTGGATAGAAAGGGGAAGGGAGAAAGAGAAGCAGCGGTTTATAGTTATACGCTCGCACACTGTATTAGGACGATGTACAGTAAAACTCAATCTCAGGTTCACATCCCGGTGATACCACGAGGAGATAGAGGGCAGAACTAGCCCCACCCCTTTACTCTCTGAGTGTTGTTTTTTTTTAGAGACACGCAGGCCAGTACACCGGTGTCCATGAGGTCACATGTACGCGAGACGTCTTGTGCTCACGTTCCACCGCGAGCGCCTCGTTGTTCCTGGACAGAGACGATTTATCTGGAATCTTTCGATACGGGCCAAAACGCTCGGAGCACACAATCAACAACCGTGCGTCGTCAGAGGCTCACTTCCCCAAGCCCAAAAACACTGATAACGACGTGAGAGAGAAAGAGACACCGAGATGGAGGAATAGAGAGAGAGAGAGAGAGAGAGAGAGAGTATCTAAATTTGCAGTCTCACCAAATGTCCAAGAAAACACACACACACACACACACACACACACACATTAACATTCAGACCTGCTCTGAGCATCTGCTTCCTACTGAGACACACAGAGAGAGAGAGAGAGAGAGAGAGAGAAAGAGCGTGCGCGAGAGAGTGAGAGAGAGAGGAAATGCTTGGGTGATGAGTAGTTTCTGCTGTTCCTGTACACAGTTCTCTGGTATCTGTGCTGTGGCTCCTGTTGACCGTGTGGAATGCAGTTCAACATCAATGCTAACACACACACACACACACACACACACACATCAGAATATATAGATATATACCAGGAAAATGGTGCTGCATTTAATTCATTTTTAAATGATGATACTTTCATTTAATATCTTAAGAAATAACCTTTTTATTTATTTAAATATATTTTTTTCCAATCTAAAAAAAAAAAAAAAAAAAAAAAAAAAGGAAGAAAAAAAAGTCACAAAGTTGGTTTTAAAAATCTGGTCTAAGAGCTGATTAAAATCAAATCTGTCCTAAAATCTGATAATAACAACAACAACGATAATAATAATAATAATAATAATAATAATAATAATGACTATGAGGTCTAGCTTTAAACCTACATTCATATAAATACGGCAATTATATTAAAAAAAGCCTGTGTTTGTGAAGTAAATGAGGTCGAGAGAGTGGATTAAATCCTGTTAGATCTGTTGTTCCCTGATCCCAGTCTCTCTCTCTCTCTCTCTCTCTCACACACACACACACACACACACACACATACACGCACACACACACAGAGCTGGGCACAGTCAGTCAGACAGGAAGTGGCTAAAGGGAATAATTCCAGGTTAGTGTGTGTGTGTGTGTGTGAGAGAGAGAGAGAGAGACAGAGAGAGAGAGAGACAGTCTGTAATCAGACTTTTTTAGCTCCACACAAGCGCAGCTACACAATGGCAGTGTTGAGTGTTTACGCTGGAGACACAGCGACGCCGGGCCGATGGCGTGTTATGAACTCAGACACGGCGAGAGACACTCGTTTATCTTAAACGATGAAACGTGAAACACGGAAACCTGGGACACGCTCAAAACTTGGTTTTTTTTCTGTCCACATTCAGTCGTACAAAGCCATATTTAAATATTCAAATCACAAGATAATCCTGTAAGCCCGCGTCACACCGATCTCTCTCGCTGCTGATGCTCAATCTGACACGATGCTCATTAACCACTGAGTTTAAACTTTCACGTCATTTCATTCGAAACTTTTAACCACAGCACTTAAAATGAAAGCACCGACCACGCCCACATGAAGTCATGAATTCACAGCAAAAAATAAAAATAAACCCAGTGATACTGTCTCTAACTCTGTCAGAACTTCTACAGCGTAACGCACTCTGAGGAAAACGCCATCCGCCCTCTTGCGCATACACGAGCTCACGGACGCCCGTGACTGGCTAGCGCTGCTGTGATTGACAGGGTACACCCCTCCCACTCAGATAGCACCGCCCGTGGCCATCGTATTATTGGAAAGTGAACTCATGGTCACTCGCGATTTCTTTAGTCGTTTCTGAACTCTCAGACGTGTACGAAATAGAGACTGTGCCAATCCGATCTGATTCCCAGGATACCCAGCAAAAATTGGGGGATCAGATATTTGGTGGAGAAATAAAATAATAAAAATAGCAAAAAATTTGATTGGATCCTGTAACAAATTAAAACGATTGGATCTGGTTTTTGAGAAGACTTTTTTTTGGAACAGCAATGAGACTTGATTGTATATATATATATATATATATATATATATATATGTATATTGTTAGGATTGATTTTTATCATATAATATATTTACACCTTATTTCATTTATTATGTCTGCAGTGCAAGTTATTTTCTGTAAAACTGAATTTTTAAAAAAGATGTGTTTTGCTACTGTAGGAATTTCCCACAGTAAACAGAACGATGTGTGCATTACGTGTGTATTATGCGCTCCCGAGTCCGCAGAGTCCATTCCTTGTACACAAATTCAACATTTACATCACAACAGGTCTGTTTACACTGATAATACACTAACAGGACCAGTAATACCTGTATGTATATATATATATATATATATGTATATATATAATTAAACTGTTATCGTGTGTGTATTACAAAAGCAAAAACGTCCAACAGCTAGCAAGGGCTAGCTTTTTATTTTCATCTCCTTGGAACCGCGTCATGAACAGCATACCTGTGAAGAGCTGTTTACTTTATGTTTCATTAGCGCAAAAACGCACACCGCGAGTACGTTGCGTTGTATCACGTGGTATCAAATGTCGGTATTTTGGAGCGATTTTATGACGACAAGTAAATAACCACGGTATTGGACTGATACCTGATATATCCAGTATCAATATCCATAATAATAAAAATAAAATGAATAATTACGCACATAAGCCTATTTGTGTGTGTATGTGTGTTTGCCAAATAATGCAGGACTTTTAATCCCGTGCATCAATCCCTCGGTTTAATGTACACTATCCTACACGACGTTATGGTACAGCGATATCCCGGTATGATATTTGTAACCGTATCACACAGCCTTTAGGGCACTCCACTAACCCCCCAGCCAATACATGAGGAGTTCTCACTCATTAATAACCTGCTGATCCACACTTAAATGGTGGTGGATTCAAGGCGCAGTGCATTGTGGGAGGCATTGGGCTGGGGTTGGGGCAGGAGGAGAGAGAGAGAGAGAGAGAGAGAGAGAAATAGAGAACATGGCTAGTACAGCTGCTTCCAGAGGAAATGAATGGCAGCCGTGACCAGCGCACGCGACAAGCTGTAGGTTTGAATTTTTAAATGTTGATTAAAAAAAACAAAAAAAAACGGTTTTTAATTAACGGTCGCCGGGAATAACGGTCCGATTTCAATGCGCACGCGCGCTATAGTGATGCAAAAATAAATAAACAAACAAACCTGATACTGTATTGAAAAATAACTGGTATATTTATAGTTAACAAGGGATTGATTGTGTGTGTGTGTGTGTGTGTGTGTGTATTAAGATGCCTCTCTCCAGTTTAAGTCTCCATTTCGGTTTCAAGTTACAAACTCGCTGTAAAAGTTTCACGCGACACTGTTATTTCACCTGATGAAGCCACACACACTCACACACTTTCTCATACACACATTCACTCTCTCTCTCTCTCTCTCTCTCTCTCTCTCTCACACACACACACACACACACGCGCGCGCTCGCATATCCTTCATTCAAAGGAGGAAAGAAGAGCTCGTTCGCCTTTCGTTTACTAAAGAAATAAAGAGCAAACAAACAAACACGTAAACAAACTAAAACGGAATAAAAGGCACAGAAACGCTCGCTTACTCACCCTGATATGATCTGGAGCCAGTGTGTGTGAGTGTGTGTATATGTGTGTATATGTGTGTGTGTGTGTGTGAGAGAGAGAGACCTGATCCCACTCTAGTCGGTCACTCCTTTGTAGGATCTCGAGCCGATTCCTCTCGCGCTAAGCAAGGCAGGCACTGGGTGACGTCACGAAGAAAGGGGCGGGGCGAATCACTTGTTTCTGGTAGATGAGCATCAACTGTTGAATTCTAAGAAAGAAGCTAAGGGAAGTATTACCGTGTGTTTTGTTTGTTTGCAGTTAACAAAACTTTTTTTTATGTTTAAAAAAAAATAATTCTGCTTTATGTTAATTTTATTGTGTTCCTCACTATACAGTAACAGTAATAGTGAGGGAAGAATATTACCTCACTGTCTGCACCAGATGATTGTTGATGTTGTGGGGGGGGGGGTTTGTTGTTGTTTTTTGTAATAAAACTTTTTTTTTCCAAAATAAATTCCATGTATTTATGCGAATGAGGACTTGGTTAATCAAATATGCAAAAATAAATGATATACATACATAGATAATAAAACCAATTCAAAGGTTTACTTCACAATGTGTCAAGACAGAAAGAAGAAATGTCTGAAATCCTTTTCTGTATGGTTTATTCAAGAACATTCCATACATTGTTATAAAAAATATATTTTTTGGTCCTTTTTCTGTATAAAATCCTATGATGATTTCGAGAAATTTCTCTGTAATATCTTTCTAATTAGGGGCAGGAATAAACATAGAAAATTTCATGAATGAAGCTCCTCTGAGATTTTTTAGGTTCTGAACATAGAAACAAATATTTTGAGGAAAAATGAAAAGAAGTTTAGTACATTTCCATTCAAATCAGTGTGGTTTATAACATTGACGTAACGGTGTCATAATGGCACAGGAACACACGTATATTTCATCGGCAAACGAGCTTTACAGGGATATATGACAATGTGATCATGAATGGGCGGAGCTTACAGCCTTCTTTAAAGTCGCTCCGTTTCAGAAAATGGTCGTGATATACAAAAACAATTAAATAAACACAGTTCTGTTGACTTTTCACATTTTTATTGCCACAGCTTAAGACAAGAAAAACCCCTTTTTTTTAACTTTCATAAAATGTTTTAAAAAACAACAGAGGTAGCTAACTAACTGACTCTGTTGGCTAAATTTAACCATGGCAACATCGCGTCTGTTTTCTTGCTAACTTATTAGCGTTGATACAAATACAACATGGCGCTTTATGCAGAGTTAGCTCCTGTACTAAAGCCCAAGCGAACTAACATAACTAGCTGGTTAGTTAAATGTACAACGTTAGCTATTCGATTACAATCACAGCCTGTCCTGTTATGTGTTTTACCAAAACCGACGCTGCACAAACAACAGTTTTTAAAGTGTTAGTAAAAACAGTATATCAAGACATATTACACATCTGATTAATAACACAGGTCTTCTAGATAAAAACAATCTGTGATGTGACATGAAATGATATAAAAGAGAGAAACAGAGACACAGGATAATGAGTGAAACAAGACAATAAAAATAACAAGATAAAGAGGGAGAACAGTGTGAGAGAGGTAGAGGAAGAGAATAATAAACATAAAAGTGGGAGAATGATGAAAAAAGCGAGAGTAGGAATAAAAGAAAGACAGAGAATAATGAGAGGAATTAAGAAAGACAGATAGACAGACAAATAATGGGAGAGAGCAAGACACCACTCCAGATTTAAATAGCCTTTATTTCACATGGAGAATATGCAGGTGTTGCCAGATTGTCCGTTTTCCCCCCTCACATATTTATCTATATTCTAATCAGATTTGTCAGAGTACATTGATATGGAAGTATGTCATATCAATTAGACTGAAACTATTTAGATTTATTTAATATGGATATGGAAGTTATCATTTCCTTTTTATCTGGTATGTTAAGATGGAAAAATTGAAACCTGGCAACCTGTATTGCTTTTCATAAAGCTGCAAAGAAGAGAGAAAGAGCTTCACTTCTCATTCAGCCTCTCATTCATTCACACACACACACACACACACACAAACACACACACACAGCCCCTCGCCGACTCCCACCCCCTTAGTCTGGCCTCAGGGGTGTGAATGAAAAGTGGCATGACCTCTGATAAGGAAGTGTTTCATTCGATTTCATCAGGAATGGAAAATATTTAAAGTTAAAGTTAATGAATAACATATTTGCTCAAATATTGCGAAGAAAGAAACCCGGGTTCCTCTTGGCACCGCTGGTTCTTATGAACTAGATAGCTAGATAGCTAGATAAATAGATAGATCAATAGATAGATAGATAGATAGACAGATGAGTAATCATAAATATTAGTCACACACATATTCACTCACTAATGGCTAACCTTTTAAAGAAACCATCACTTAAAAGTTGTTAAGACTCAAACAAACCGTATCTAGAACGGCAAATAAAGTAAAAAATCGCTAATGTAGGTAGTGATTTGAGAGCTGCAACAACGACAACAAGCTGCTTACATTTGTATGCTGTTGGCTGAGAGTTCGTCCGCCATTTTATTTTTCAGAGCTGAGAGGCTTCACGAATCATGACATCATTTCCTTTCCAGTAAAGGGAATATAATGAGCATCAATGCTTCCTGGTTTTTGCAGTGCATTGTGGGATTTTTGCAGGGACCGAATGTTCCAGTGCACTGGAAAGATTTTGCAATTGAGACGGCCCTTAAAAATAGGCGATTCCTTGATCAGTGCCCGGACTAATGAACTAGGGAGCTGGTTGAGACGCACCCTAAAACTCTGGGTTCCAGAGTGGCACAACAGAAAAGTATTTGCCAGAGATCGGAAGCTCGGATCCCAGCAATGCCACAGTCATCTGGGGACAGAAGTCTGAGCTGTGCATTGTCAGTGCAAGGGGAATACTCCCAGCAACACTAGCCAATCGTGAGCTCATGTATGTGGAAGAGGGCGGATAGCTCTGTCCTCTGTGTGTGTGTTACACTGTCCTATGACACGGCAGTGTTTAAAAATCACAAATATCACCTGAGTACAAAGAACACGGAGACGGTGCTCAATGAATGAGGAGGTAAACAACTAGATTGGATCTTGTGTGTTCCTATAAAATGAGGTGTGTCACAATAATAATAATAATAATAATAATAATAATAATACAAACACACCAGTCTGAATAACTAGAATCTGAAAGTCACTGAAGAGGCGCCAAAACTTTTAACATCAGAACACTAGAACAGCGATTCTCCAGTACTAAAAGTTCTCCTGCTGCTCAAAATCAGCAATAACATGAACTACATGATTCACATCACTACTGGCAGATTTGTGGTGTGTGTGTGTGTGTGTCTGTGTGCTGATACAGACAGTAGGAACAGTCCAGAAACACACCTGTGAGTTTCAGCATGGAAGTGATTCGCTCAGAGACACACATCAGAATCCTGATAAAGAGCTGATAAGTGATGGTGTGTGTGTGTGTGTATGTGTGTGCGTGTGTGTGGTCGGATGTAAACTGCGAAACAAATCTGAGCAGACGAGCTCCCTCATTTGGCTTTGGCTTCTGTTCATATGCAAATGAAACGAGGGGCAATGGAAAGACTGATACACACACACACACACACACACACACACACACATATACACACACTGTGGCTCTTTGCATGCAAACCCTATACAGGGAAAAAAACCTGCTTGCATAAACATTGGTATTCGCTGTCTCTCTATCTCTCCCCCACACACACACACACACACAGAAAAGAAGAAAGAGAAAAAATTGAGAGACCAAGAAAAAGAAAATATATATAGAGAGAAAACAGAGGTTTTTTCGTCTCCCTTTAGGAAACTCTGCACACAGTTTAAAGTTCCATCGACAGCCGTGACAGTTTTAAAGGACACACACACACACACACACACACACACACACACACACTTAAAGGTTCAACAAAACTTTTAACTCCTCTGAGTCTCAACTTGCTTCTATAAAAGACCTGAAGAAAGAGAGAAAGAATCGGCTCCTGTGTGGCCAAGACTGGCTTATTATTATTCTATAACACACACACACACACACACACACACACACACAGTGTTTCTAACTTAGCTTAGAAAATGTAATAAAAAAAATAAAAAAATAAAAAAATAAGTCTCACTATTAGCCCATGATACGCTGTAACCTTTCATTTCTCATGAATGCACTGAGGATCAGTAATGAAATGCTAACATGCTACTCAACCTACTCAACGCTAACAGGCTAATCGAAAACATGATTTACTGGAAATGTGACCTGACAAACTACTTTGCTTAGAGACTTTGTCAGCAGTTTAATCTAGCAAGCTACTCTAGCTGCTTTTACAGGAAATTAGTTAGCTAATTTAGCTAAGGTGCAGGTTACTCTACCTACGCTAACAGTTCTGATGCTAAATAAATACAGGCACTAGGCTAGTGCTTGACAGGAAAGTTACGCTAACAAGCAACATCTGCTGAGGAAAAGAAATGCAAGGAATACACGGTTCGGGACAGAAAGATAGAGTTTTCTCGAAAAGAGCTAAAGCTAACAATCACTTTGCTCATCTGCTAAATAGTGCTTAGCGTAGATGATTAGTGTTCTGCATACTGTAAAGGATGATGCTTAGCTAAATCCTGACAGGGTGCTGCTAAACACACTTCTTAAATGACTGAGAATTCCGCTAACTTTATATGTCATTTCATGATAAATTGCTCACAGTGCATTATGGGTTACACGTTCTCATCACGACTATATAACTGATTCTAGCATTGTGTGATGACCTCATAGGAATGCTAACTACACGTAAATGCTAGCATTGGAGAGGAAGCAACTCTATCTATCAATTCCATCTATAGTTCTCACTCTAGCAGGACTCTTCAGACATCATTACACACACACACACACACACACACACACACTCAACACTCAGATCAAGGGGAAGCCTGGTCAGGTTGACATGGCAACAGTCATGTCTAAGTAAGCACATAAAACAGGCCTTTGTGACAAGCTTTAAAGATTCACATCTCTCTCTCTCTCTCTCTCTCTCGCTCTCTTGCTCTCTCTCAAATCAAACCTAATAAACTGAAACGATAAATTATATGAGGAAAAAAAACATGGTAATTTTAATTCAGTTTAGAATAGCAGTGATTTGAACTGCATGTTTACGTGTAATAAAGCTAGCCATTAGCTCTAGTTGCCTTGATCATTTTGGACTACACCATATTTAGCACACAAAAAAAAGTGACACGACATAATTAGCTAGAAAGATTTTCCATGTTTTCAGTGTTTTATCTGCAGTGTTTGGTTTGCTAGCTTGCTAATCCTTCACCTAGCTCACTAGTGATGATACATAGATGATGTTTAACAATTTTTTAACTAACTAGCAAGCATCCTCAGCTACATTACTGAACAGCAACAATGCTAGACTGATCTCCACAGAGTTTGAAACAAGTTGTATTAATGAGATAGTTGAACTTATACGTTATAGCTAACTTCCTCAGCATCCTTAAGCATCCTGGAATGATTTACATAATATTAATTAACTAGTAAAAAATAAATAAATAAATTAGTCATTAAAATGGCAAAATATTATTAGTCAGCTTAGTATTCATTTGCATCCAGCATGCTTGGTTTGTGAGATGCTAATCCTTTAGCTAGCTCAATAGAGTTAAACACCAGATGAGTCGCAAACATATTAACTAGCTAGTGGCTAACCATCAGTATGCTAAATAAAAATAGCAGAGAAATTATTTATGTAAATAATACAAAACAATTAGCCAGAACAACTAGCTTTGCTAAATGTTTCATTTGAGCGCAACAACAATACCAGACTAGCTGTGCTAATAAATTTGTTAGCTAGGGAACTAGCTTTCTCAGCAATTTTATATCAGCAATTATTGAGCAGTCTTCATGGAACTCTCTTGGTATTCTGATTAGCGATCACTGCTAACCCTAACAACAGTGTAATTTTAGTTGTTCTGAATATTTTCTTATCAGTTTATAAACACATCTGAGGTAAATGTTGACATTCTGGATAATTTTGTCTTATTTCCATTGTCAAGCTATCGTTCCTTCGTCTGTAAAAGACTAAACCACTAGGGACCAGCTAGCTGAATTGCTAGTCACAGTCATTAGCTAGCTTATGCTTGGGATTTATATTTGCTAGTTGCCTAGCAACTGTGTTCTCATGACTTTAAATGGTCTCATGACCATTTAAAGCAGTAATCGTGCTCTTATTCCCATGTTGAAAAATATGAATCCATATGCTACTCATGCTCTAATTAACAGGAAATTAAAATGCCAACATTTTTTCTGGAATAATCTAGAAGATGGATAATGGAGGCTTTTTTTAAGAGCGTGGCCTTTACACTTGAAATGCCTACGCAGACCAGCTCTGTGTTCGTCTTTGTAATCTTTAATTAGTGCTTCGCTCTGCGGAGGCTTGTGAGGTCAAATCCTCTTTCAGTAGACTCTTTCAGTATACATACATACATACACACACACACACACACACCCACACACAGAGTGTATCAGTGGGAAATGAATAAAATGAATATCCACAATAGCGCCATCTCTGCTGCCTTCTGGGCAATTTATTAGGTTTCCTCCATGTTTTTTATTTCTCTGAATTCCTCTCACACGCTCTCAAGGTTGTTGTATACTCTGTGTGTGTGTGTGTGTGTGTGTGTGTGTGTGTGAGAAAGAGAGAGAGAGAGAGAGAGTGTGGCTTGGCCTCTGTATCTATCAGTATCAGTGAAGATGTTTCACCTCTGTATCTATCAGTATCAGTGAAGGAGGCGTGGCCTCTGTATCTATCAGTATCTGTGAAGGAGGCGTGGCCTCTGTATCCATCAGTATCAGTGAAGGAGGCGTGGTCTCTGTACCAGTGAAGGAGGCGTGGCTTCTGTAACTTTTAGTATCAGTGAAGGAGGCATGGCCTCTGTATCTATCAGTATCAATGAAGGAGGTGTGGCCTCTGTATCTATCAGTACCAGTGAAGGAGGCGTGGCCTCTGTATCTATCAGTACCAGTCCACATCATCCTCCTTTCTGATGTTCTGAGCATCTTGGTCATTAGGAATTGAGGACTGCATGTCAATCACAGGATTATTTCATCTCGAATTTAATTCTGGCTCTGGCATCTTCACATCTCTTCCCTTATTCATTATTATTCCTTTCTCAGATGGTTAGAAACATATTTTTGAATAGTTTACTATCTGGAGTATCTTTAATAGTTCATGAGGACACTTTAGCAAAGAGGCATTTTAGTGTAGGTCCACTTTCCTCTCGTGTCACTCCATTTCTCAGGATGCTCAGCATTTTTGTCTCCTCTTGACCTGCTCTCCTGCTGTCTTCATCTCCCCCCATGTCACTTCCTGTCTCTCTCTGTGTGAGGCTCGGTGCTCTCCTGCATAGAGAATGTCTCTGCTATGATGTCTGTACAGCTTCAAAGGTGCACATAATTGAAGCAGCATGTTGTGTGTGTATGTGTGTGTGTGTGTGAGTGAGTGAGAGCATTTATCTGGGAAGGGTTACCATAGTGACAGGGGCCACATTTCAACTCGGTCCTGAAACACACATTTCTAAATGTCTACAGTTTTCATTTCTTCTTATTTTCCTTCAGAAATGAAAGTGTTTTATCAGGAATGCTGATGATCGACTCAGGAACTGAGAATAACCTTACAGTTATATAGCAGTAATGTTAAAGCTACAGCCTGGGGCAATGAGTTGGAACATTGCTAAGTAGTGCACACTACGGGAGGGTTAATGAAACACAGCTGCAGGTTCACTCTCTCGGCATCTTTTTATTAAACGGCTCGATAAACCGGCACTGTTTTCTCATTATTAACACGGGAACCCCGCTGAGAGCAGCAGCCAATTTACAAATTATTAAATGCTGTTATTATTAAAGTACAGAATGCTAAAACAGCCCGAGGGATGAGCTGTGCACTGAATTCTCACCAAAATAATGAGCTGAAGTGTGCTGCTGAGACAAGGAACTGACCGAGCCTGGTGCACACATCCAACCAAGCATGCATTTTATTTACGGACAGTGAAACCGATGTTCAGAGACTGAAAAAGCACCGATTTCATGAAAGAGTGTTACAAAAATGTGAATATTCACTTAAATGCAATGAGTTCTCAATTCTACGGTTATTTCTTCCTTATAATTATTACAAACCACAAAGTTTTATAAAGAAATAAAGCAATAAAATGCTAAACTCACTGATCCTAATGGGCGTGGCCTAATATTGTCTGATTGGCAGCCCCCTATCTGAGCGCTCTAGAGTGCCCCTAGAGTGTGTGTGTGTGTGTGTGTGTGTGTGTGTGTGTTTAAGTGTGGCAAGAGGCTAAAATGTGTCAAACCTCAGCACACACACTCACATGTTCTGTCTTAAAGCCTCTAATCTGGATTCATTACCCAAACCATGCTGTTTCTGTAAAGCTTGTTTACTCAAACTCTTTAATGAGACAATAGCAATGGGAGTTCTTGTCACACACATACACACACACACACACACACACACACACACATATAAATTTGGGATAACAGGAACACCAAACACATTCCATCTGAAATGTGTGTGTGTGTGTGTGTGTGTGTGTGTGTGTATACCATGCTTTCTGTTCATACACAGATCTGAAGTGTTGTAATAGTGAACATAACAAAACCTCAAAATCATAACCTCACACACACACAGGAGTTCGTCCATCGATTTCGACGAAGACCGATGTTTTCCATTTCTGCCTCCATTATAGAGAACACAAACTGGAACTCGATTTTCGTGAATTGGATTAAAGTGAGGAAGACTTGCGCAGCATGGGCCTCACTCTCACTTCCCGATGACCGCCATGATCCAGTGGCAAGACTGAGTCAAGACGACTGAAGATGGCCCCTGGGCGCAGTGATTCATACATCCATTCATACACCCATTCATACACTATGGACACTTTGGAAACGCCAATCCGCCTACCATGCATGTCTTTGGACTCGGGGAGGAAACCGGAGTACCCGGAGGAAACCCCCGCAGCACAGGGAGAACATGCAAACTCCTCACACAGAGGGCCACAGCGGGAATCAACCAACCCCCCCCCCCCCCCCCGCCCCCGCCCCCCCCCCGC
>JANDJT010000164.1:14488215-14501154 GCA_024331685.1 Stegophilus panzeri
CTCTCTCTCTCTCTCTCTCACACACACACACACACACACACACACACACACACACACACACACACACACACGTCTCCCTTGTTCCTTCTCCAAGTTTAGAATCAATTTGCAAAGTTGGAAGCTGATGTCATTTAAGGTCTCAGTCATTGGAAAGGCTCTGTAAAGGATAATTAGCTGAACAATCCCTTCAGTCTGCGCTGAAAGGACTCGCTGTCTGATCTCCGTCTCCGTGTGTGAAGCGCTGAGATCTGATCTCACAAAACAAATGATTCTCGGATTAAAAAAAGGCTGTATTTGTGAAACAGACAGGTGAAGTGTCAGGGTTGGAATTAACCACGAGGAGGAGCATGAACAACTGTTCAAATATTCTTAATCACGCAGCATCGTGGCTACCACGCTGGAGAAGAAATACAGACTGTAAACATGTCCAAAGTAATAAAAAAGTTTTGAGAAAAACACTAATATTATCGTTAATAAGCTAACATGAGCGCCGTGGCTTTAAAAAAATATCAGATGACCTCTTGGATTTCTTTTCTTTTTCCTTCTCCAGATCACTGTAACGGCCCGCTGCTCTCGCTTCTTCCTCCCACGTCGTTCCACAGCTCGTCCGTCTCCTCGGAAAGTCATGCTGGCTATTATGCTAAGCTAAACAACAGAGACGGTGAGTCAGCAGATCACACACACACACACACACACACACACACACTGCTTGAATAGCTCTTTTGAAGGACTCTGTGGATTTGTTTTCTTTTATTAGACTCAATTTATTTAATAAATAACTGAATTATGAGTTGTTTCTGTTCAAACCTGAAGTTTAACTGATTTCTTTTTATCGATATTCTCCTTACTTTTTATTTTTCTTCTCTTTTTCTCTCAAACTCTTCTCTATTTCTTCTTTCTGGCTGTTTCTTTTCCCTTTTTCCCCCTTATCTCACTGTCCTTCATTTCGTCCTTCCTGCCTTTCTTTTTTTCTGGAAATGTAACTCGTGTTAATTTAAAGGTTTTATTTGTTGTTGTTTTTTCGGGATTAATTAATTTATCCTGTCAATTTATTTACGTTTTTTCTCTCTCTCTCCTAAATGTCTTCTTGTGATTTTTGCGCACTTTTTTTTCTTCTTTTTTAATGTATTTCCTCATTTAATTATCTGATAAAAAGCATTCGGTTGAGATTATGGGGCTAAACTGCACTGTTCTGTTCTGTTTATATTTAGTTTACTGTTTATACGGTGATGAACGTATGCAGGATCATCAAAACTCAAAAAATTGTCTTCCTGGCTTCACTTGCTGGTTGCCAAGGTTACACCGGTACCACCAGGCTAGTTCCACGTTAAAGACACAGCTAGCTACAGAACGTATCGAAGCGTGATTTCCCTGTATAGGAAGTGCAAGATTCGGCCGTTACTAATATGTTTATTACGTAATCCTTTTTTTTGTTGAAGTAATTTATATACACAATAATCCCCTTTATGAATGTGTTTACACTTGAAAAAATTGGCTTTAATCTTTTTTTTTTAATGTGTGTGTGTGTGTGTGTGTGTGTGTGTGTTAGGAGGTGGAGGTTGGAGGCCTGATCACACGGACCGCCTGTGCTGGTTGCAGGTCGACCTGCGCGAGAGGATGGAGATCATCGCCGTGGCGACGCAGGGTGCTTCCGGCAGCTCTGATTGGGTGACCAGATACACGCTGCTGTACAGCGACACAGGAAGAGACTGGAAACAGTACAGACATGAGGATTACGCTGGAGTGAGTCACTTCCTGCAACTGTAAACAAACACAGACAAACACATAGCTAGATACATAGATAGATAAAAAAAATCAACTCAAAGAATTCTCATACAGTGAAATATTCCTGATCAGCCTGAATAATCCTGAATGTTTCAAATAATCCTGATCTCCTCAAACACTCCTGATTTCTTCAAATAATCCTCATCGTTCAAATAATCCTGACTGCTTCAAATAATCCTGACCAACCAGAATAATCCTGATTGTTTCAAGTAATCCTGACTGCTTCAAATAATCCTGATCTCCTCGAATAATCCGTATCATTTCAAATAATTGCGATATGAAGGTAAGTGTAACAGATTTATTGTACAGTGTAAATGCTAGGATTGACGTTCAGTCCTCCGGATAAACTGATAGCCGTCCCGGTCTCTGCAGAGGTAAAACCTCACTCAGCGGCTCGGCTCGAATTTACTCTGCGGCCGCTTCTTCTTCTTTTGTCTCTCTCTCTCTCCGTTCACTCGTCTTATTTTGACAACTCTGGAATCGATCGGAGGAGTTGCTGGAGCCAGAGGTTGCTTTGCCTCCACGTTCGGAGGAAAAACAAACGGGCTTCACCTTCTCCTGAATCGATACGAGACATTTCAGGGTTTGATCACTGGCCGGCTTGTTCCCTGTGGTGCTGACACTCAGAGAGAGAGACATGGAGAGAGACAGACAGGTATGCTATCGTCTGTACATTTGAGCGTATCTCAGATAAGACGGAGTGATACAGATTGACTGACCGGATTTTCTCGTTGTTACAGAGCTGTCGTCTTTTTATAGTCTGCGTCTCTGCTGGAGACGTCAAGACACTAATTGCTTCAGCAGCAATGCTTTCTCTGGGAAAAACTCTTTGAAGGTGTCGAGCTCTTAATTGGACTGGGACTGAAAAGCTCCAGGATGTTTTAGAAGGCGTAAAGAGCTCCTTAACTTCGCTTAGCTCGGAGGATATCCTCAGGCTACGCTAATAGCGAGCTCCTATGCTAGCATATAGTTAATCATGTTACGCCATAGGGCAAGAACTTCCTGTTAGCCGTGTGTGTGTGTGCGTGTGTGTGTGTGTGTGTGTGTGTGTGTGTTTTTTAATTGACTCTATATTTACATTAATACACTAAACAAGTGACGTTTATTTGCAGTTTTTTTTCTTGATGAGTTTTAAATCAGCAGCTAAACCCGTGACTGTGGCACATCCCAATTTGTGCTAGTTTTAAAAATGAAGTGACAATTCACAAAAGAAGTTGCACTAATTAAAAAAAGAAAGAAAAGTTAGCCTGGAGTAAAAAAGGAAACTTTTCTTCTGCATCGCATGTTCTGGGATGCTAGCTAGCATTTCAGCGCAGTGACGGAAAGAAAAGAAAAGGTTTACGTGAGGGGGCGGAGTTAATTACAGTAGGTTTAATAATTATTATTAGTTTTAGATTTGGGTATAAAACATAAACAAATAACGATGATCCCACTCGCTAGAATTCCTACAGGTTTTGGGTTTAGCACTATAAAACTTATTTTTAAAAAGCTGTTGTTGGGACGAGGAAACGTCGTTATTAAACAGAATGTCAGAACTTCGCGTAATATATTCTGTAAATAAACTGACTACATTTCAGGGAAAAAAGTATAAACCTCACACTGAAAAATTACTGGAAAACCTACATTTTTCATTGGATACATCGGATATAAATTTGCATAAAATGTTATTAGGTATAAAGAAAAAAGTCTGACTTGTAATTTCCACTCAGAAGTTGGGAATTATGCTTTTTTACCAGTTGGAAGTTTGGAATTACTTCGAAAGGTGGAAATGACGGTTTTCCCAGTCAGATGGGGAGGTGTTTTACAGTTTTTCCTAGTTGGAACTTGAGAATAACAGTTTTTCCCTGTTGGAAGATGAGAATTACAATTTTATTCAGTGTGCATGTGGGAGTTATGGCTTCTTCCCAGTCAGAATGTGGGAATTATAGTTTGTTCCCAGTTGGAATGTGGGAATTATGGTTTGTTCCCAGTTGGAATGTGGGAATTATGGTTTGTTCCCGGTCGGAATGTGGGAATTATGGTTTTTTCCCATGGGATTATAGTCTCTTCCTAGTCAGAAGTTGTAAATGACATTTTCCCCAGAATGTAGGTACAAATGGCATTTTTCCCAGTTGGAAGGTGGGAATGAAATTTTTCTTTGTCGTTTCTATGTTGTTGTGTTTTTTTTTGTCAGGTTTTCACAGGAAACACAGACGCCGATGGTGTGGTCCATCACAAACTGCCACACGCCATCCGGACACGTTACCTGCTTTTCCTGCCGCAGGACTGGAGCGCCGAGGGATGGATCGGCCTGCGAGTGGAAGCGTATGGGTGCTCCTACAGTGAGTGCGGAATTTACACACCTGCAACCTTCATGTGACACCCCCCCCCCACACCCACACACCTCAAGGGGAGAAAGTAACTAGATGAAACCTTGTTGGCGAGTTTTGTCGGCGTCCATTGCATCAGGTACATGCAGTACAGACTGTGATGTGAAATCATACACGTCGGGGAATTATTATTTCTATTATTTCTTTGTCTGCCATTTTGGAATGCAGACTGACATTTATCCGGCAAACAAAAGGAAATCAATCGCTCATCTAGAGAGATCCTCAAAAGATGCCGTCCGTCTCCGAGCTGAATTATTTATAACAGTCTCCTTGCTTGTTTACGGCCTCGATGGCAGCTGCCTGTTTAACACACACGCACACACACACGCGCACAGTCAGCAATAAAGTGCATCTCCGGTAAATTTAGGTGTAAATCTGTAAGCCTTTAGAAACATCACATGAATAATAAATAACTTTAGAACATGTGTTTTAGCACAACGCAGCAATGACGGTAAAAACACCTGAAAAAACACCTCTTTTACGCAGAAATACTCACGCCAATAAGTTATAATAATTATTATTATTATTAATAATTTCTTACATTTATTTAGCGCTTTTCTAGGCACTCAAAGCACTTTACATAGTATTGGGGGGTGTGGGGGGGTTTGTTAGCTTAGCATCAGAGGGAACTGAGGCGAGAGCTGAAGGGAGATATGTCTCTGGCAAAATAGTAAAAACCAGCTACAAAAGTTTTAAACCACCACCACCTTTTTCCTGTAGAATACTTGGTTAGTGCTCGTTATGCTAGCTGTTTTCCTGTAATTTCAAAACAAAGTGGATTTTATTAGCGATCTGCATACAAGTTGTATTGTTGCATGCTAGCTGCGTTTCTGTGGCCTGAATCAGATTTTATTAGCATTAGTCTCCATGCTAGTTGTGTTATTAAATGTAGCTTGACAGCAGCTTTCCTGTAGAATACTTGACTAGTACTCGTTATGCTAGCTATTTCCCTAGTATCGTAAAATGAAGTGTGTTTTATTAGCTGAAAGGACTTCAGCTCTTACACCCCGAGTCTGAGGTGAAGCTAGTAGCTGTACATTCTTCAGTTATTTTTATTAGCATTTCTTCACGCTAGCTGTTTTTCTCAAGTCATTTGTATTAGCAATTAGCACTTCTCATGTTGCCCAGGTTTTTGGTATCACGCTAGTTGAATCTGAGATGTATTTGTGGTGTGTGTGTGCGCTGATTTTGACCTCTGGTGTTTGGCTGTGAGGAGGAGGAGAAAGACTGTGTGAAGGACAGCTCAGTTTACCATTTAGATCAAACACGATAAGCCACATGAGCAGACCACACAAGTGTGTGTGTGTGTGTGTGTGTGTGTGTGTCTGTCACTGCTCGATAGCGCTACTGTGAGAGCGGCTTGCTAGCTATATCACGCTAATAAATCAACACAAAGTGTTTTTGTGGGTTTCTAATAAGAACCGGTAGATAGTGGTGTGTGTGAATAAATTAGCTAATATTGTCTCTTTTGCGAGGCTTAGTTACCTAACAGCTTTTAAAGCCTCTGTTGCCATGGTTACAAACATTAAAAAGTCCTTGAGATACCGTAACTTAATTCGCAATTTCCAAAGATAACGTCATCGTCGGCCACTTTAATAGGAATATCTCATGCTCATCTCATGCTCACCTGTATCTGTATTATTTTATGCATTACGCTGCTGACGTGGGATTGGCTGTTCGGATTATTGCACGCATGAGCAGGTGTACAGGTGTTCCTATTATTAAACTTATAACATCTAGTGGTTTCATCTTCTCCTGTCATATACGAGCTCTCATTAAGTGTGTACAAAGGAAGTAGCAGAGATCATTTGTGTGTGTGTGTATAGCTAGTACAGTTAGCTCGCTTTGCTAATCTAATCTGAGAACGAAGCCGAACGCATAACACATAAATCACACAACTGATTAGATTAGTACGTTATTTAATCTGTGTTTCACTAGTTTGCTTTAGTGACTGTATATAGTGACTGCGGTTTCTGGAAAGGCCACGCCCACCAGCAAAAACAGTAGACACGCCCACCAGTGACGAGTCACCTGCTTGTGTAAATCTGATTTGTACCTGAGGTCACTTACTCCCAGTGAGGCTCCGCCCACCTCTAACCAGCCAGACAGGAAAACAAACTGAGAGATCTCTGAACTGTGTGTGTGTGTGTGTGTGTGTGTGTGTGTGTTTATACTAAGTCACCCCAGCACAACCTCCTATTTATGCCACTGAGAATATTTACCCGACGCTGACGCATACTGACTGATTTCTATTTTCAGTGTGTCTGTCAAGGCCAGTGTGTGTGTGTGTGTGTGTGTGTGTCCGTCCTCTGGAGGTGCAGATTGAATTTGGTCTGGATATTGCAGAAATACAGAAAGTGACAGATCGTCCTCTTTCACTCTCAGAGGAGTGAGAATTGAATCAGACAGACACGGTGCTGCTGCCTGGTTCTCTACGGTTCTCTGAGGGTTCTGTCCAGACCCGAACCCTGCGTGTAACTGCAGCTGTGGACTGTCCCAATCTGTCTAACGGATTGAGATTTAGCTTTTTATCTAATTTCCTCCCCGATTTCTAGTTCTAGAAACTTTTCATATTCTGCTCCTTTAACACCTCTGTGCTTACATTATTAGATATATTAGATATGCTTAGATTAGATTCTACTCCTATAGCATCTTTATGCTTAGATTACATTCTGTTTTAGCAGCTTTGAGTTTGGGTTAGATTCTGCTTTAGCAGCTTTGAGTTTGGATTAGATTCTGTTTTAGCAGCTTTGAGTTTGGATTAGATTCTGCATTAGGATATTTGAGTTGGGATTAGATTCTGCTCCTCAAATAGCTTCATGCCTAGATTGGATTCTGATTTAATAGCCCTAGTATTAGATCAGATTCTGCCTTAACAGCTCTGCGCTCGCACTCGATTCTGCTCTGTAGTGAACTCTGTGCTCAGATTGGACTCTGCTTTATCAGTATATGTTTGTAAAGAAGATAGAAACCGGGTTTTAGGAGTTAACGCTGTGGTTCCTCAGAGTCGGACTTGGCTGATTTCGATGGCAGGAGCGCTCTGCTGTACCGCTTCAATCAGAAGTCCATGAGCACGGTGAAGGACGTGATCTCTCTGCAGTTTAAGAGCGTGAGATCGGACGGCGTGCTGGTCCACGGCGAGGGTCAGAGAGGAGATTACATCACGCTGGAGCTTCAGCGTGGCCGTCTGGCCTTACACATCAACCTGGGTGAGTCCTGAGAGCTCCACCATCCCAACCAGCTCCTTACACCATCTTCACTTCAGGTAGCTACAGTTCTTCTCCAGGAGCTGTGTTCTTTACATGAGGAAACACGGATAACAGCACGATGACGATCAGTTTCACGGTTTAGTGTGAGATCCAGCGGACACGCCCGCTCTCACACACACTCGCTCTCACACACACTCGCTCTCACACGCCTGCTCTCACACGCCTGCTCTCTCCAACACTACTGTGGTTGTGTTCTTCTCCTCACTTCATCTCATCTCTGTTCATCCTCACTCACTCTCACACGCTCGTTCTCACACACGCTCGCTCTCACACACACTCACTCTCTCCAACACGCACTCGCTCTCACACGCCTGCTCTCACACGACTGCTCTCTCCAACACTACTGCGGTTGTGTTCTTCTCCTCACTTCATCTCATCTCTGTTCATCCTCACTCACTCTCACACGCTCGCTCTCACACACGCTCGCTCTCTCACAAGCTTGCGCTCACACACTCGCTCTCTCCAACACACACTCGCTCTCACACACGCGTTCTCCACTGACCCCCCCAGGAGCTCAGATCCTCTGCTGTGAGCTCAGCTGGCAGCTGTGAAATATCCCTTCTTCTCATTTTTTTTCTGCTCTTCAAACTGCTCATCATACATCTTCTTCTCTCTCTGTCTCTCTCTCTCTGTCTCTCTCTCTCTAACCTCTCTCTGTCTCTCTCTCTCTCTCTGTCTTTCTCTCTCTGTCTCTCTCTCTCTGTCTCTCTCTCTAACCTCTCTCTGTCTCTCTCTCTCTGTCTTTCTCTCTCTGTCTCTCTCTCTCTCTCTCTTTCCTTATTCCCTTCTAATCTTCCCCTCCACTGAATCTTAACACTCAGCCATCACACTTTAACAGTAAAGGTCATGGTATATGGTTACGCCACAGCGCTCCTGAATTCTGCATTCTGATTGGTCAGAAGGTGTTGATTTAGTTTTCTATAACAGCAGCTTTTGTTTGCGTTAATGAGCTCATTCTAATACGTTATCGTTACTGTAGTAACAGCCCATTCACTTTTACAACGGGGCCAAGAGTAACACGGAAGGAGTCAGATGGGACGCTCCACAAAGCTGGACGAGATGCAACACTTACGCAGCACACTGTATGTACATTCTTTTTAATATCTTCTCTTATACGCGCTCTCTCTCTCTCTCTCTCACCGTAGACGATGCTAAAGCTCATCCCAGTAGTGCTCAAGTCTCCATCTCTCTGGGAAGTCTCCTGGATGACCAGCGCTGGCACTCGGTCCTGATCGAGCGCTTCAACAAGCAGATCAACTTCACCGTGGACCGCATGACGCGCCACCTTCGCTCTGGAGGAATAGGGGACTCGCTGGAGGTCGACTATGAAGTGAGCGTATGATTTTTATTCCTGTGATTTTCAGGTTTCAGATGTTAGCAAAATTTCCCTAACATTCCGAAAGTTTTTTTTTTTTTTTTTTTTTTTGGTCTGTTTTGTTCGTATCTTCTTGGTTTCACAAAGCTCAGTATCGGCGGCGTTCCTCTGCCCGGAAAACCGGGAACGTTCCTGCGCAAGAACTTCCACGGTTGTATGGAGAACCTCTACTACAACGGAGTGAACATTATCGACCTGGCCAAGCGCAAGAAACCACAGATCTACAGTGTGGTGAGTGATATTATTTATCACAGATAAATATATATATATATATATAAGCTTTGTGGCTGTAGAGCCATTAATCCTCAACATGCACCAACGGCCATTTCTCAAGGTGTTTGATCAGGCTACAGCATGTCTGATCAGAGCTGCTTTTAATCCGAAGTGTCAGTGATCAGACGTCGGCGTGTCGTGCCGGACTTTACTGAGACGGAGGTGTGAGAACACTGGATTAGGGAGCATTTTCCCTCGGTGTGAGTAATGGACGGCTCTCTCGGGGGTTTTTAAACTCCAATTAGCGAGAGAAGCATCGTGCCTTAGCCGAGAGAGAGAGAGACGACAGGTCATACAGAAATATTTCCCGACTGAAAGATTATAAAGACGTTCGGAGAAGAACTCTGGGGTTTACTCCATTTTATTTAATATCTTTATTCAGGAGAACGAGTCAGTGTTTGGTTTCCGGTGACGTTCTGTAAAACACAAAACTGTCGAATACATGTTAAGTTACACATACACATAATGGTTACGCAGGTGTCTGGGCTTTCTCTTGCGTACACTTTTGCGTGTATTTCTAAGTCCAAGTCTGCTAAACACTGACTCATTCTCCTGAATAAAGAGATTAAATAAAATGGAGTAAACCCCAGCGTTCTTCTCAGAACGTCTTTAGAATCTTTCAGTCGGGAAATATAACGAGACTAGAAGGTCACAAATGAACAGAAGTAAAGACGTAAGAAGAAGAATCCAATATTTAATGATGTTGAATAATTTGAGTAAAAAAACCACACACACACGCATAACACACCAGCATTTTCATTGTAGTTTCTTACCTCAATCTAATGCAAACTCTCACACATCAGATTTATTTTTTTAAATATATGATTAGGGTTTAAAGCAAAAGTTTGCGTCTCTTTTCTGTCTGTTTTTAAACGTATGAAAGGAAAAATACGCCTTGATTAATTTTACTCTATAATGTTTTATGAAAGAGTATGGACGCTATGAAGTTATGAAGTTTTGAGGGGGTTACAAACTTTTGCACACACATAGGATTTACAGTGCGTTTAACCGATAATCTCTTAAAACATTGTACGCTATAAGGAAAATGTGCGACACCTGACTCACGCTGTGTGTGTGTGTGTGTGTGTGTTATTGTTACATATTAAAATTTTCTTTATTTTAAACGAAGAGTGTACAAACTTTCGCACCTAACTATACCAAATCACGTACAGTAACTCTTACGTCACGTACAATTTCTCTGGTGTGTGTGTGTGTGTGTGTTGCAGGGTAACGTGACCTTTTCCTGCTCAGAGCCTCCGTCGGTCTCAGCCACGTTCCTGAGCTCCAGCAGCAGTTTCCTGCAGGCTCCAGCGGATTTATCGGCGATGACGGAGACGGGCAGCGGTGAGACGTCGGGGTGGAGCGCGGGTTTCCAGTTCCGTACGTGGAACAGAGATGCCATGCTGATGTGGATCGGCCTGAAGGGTGCGGAGAAACTCGTGCTGCTGCTGAGTGACGCACAGCTGAGGCTCACACACCACCGATCGGCGCTACAGAGCTCCGAGATCACCGTTGGTCAGCAGCGTGTGTGTGTGTGTGTGTGTGTGTGTGTGTGTGTGTAAGAGAGAGACAGTGCACGCTTAATTAACGTATAATTAAGCGTGATAGTTAGCACGCTAACCGTGTCCTCCTGTAGGCCACAGTCTGAGCGACGGACTCTGGCACTCGGTGTCACTAACGCTGAAGGAACACCAGGCTTCTGTCTCCGTGGACAACGATTCTCCGTCCAGCATGATGCTCAGTCGTCACGCGCAACCCGGGAACACCGTGCTAATCGGAGGTGAGGGCGTGTGTGCTAACGCTAATCCTAACGCTAATACGCACCTACACTGCTATGAAATATTTAATAAGAAGAAGAAGTAGAAGAAGCAGTAAGTAGTGAAGATGTGCTACCAGCGTGACTTCACTAGCTAGCACAATAAGATGTTTTGTTTTTGTTTTTTTTTTTTTTTATAAATTAAAAGTTTCCAAATATCACAAAAAAAGAACGACTAAATGAAATCAGTGTTTGTTCTGATGACCGAGCAGAGCAGGTGTCTCGGGTTCTAAGGAAAAGTCATGAAAGCATTCGTAGGCTAGCATTACGAGCGGGATTTGCACACCTGTTTTTTTTGTTCTACCATCTTTACTATCACCAGGGAGCTAGCGTGAAAGCTAACGCACGCTTCCTCTGAGATACGTGAAGCTGCTAAACTCCTGCGTGCGTATTCGTTTTCATTACGTGAGCGGAAATAAAAGGACGCAGGAGTCACGCAGCCACGAGTGTACGCTAATGTCATGCGAACAGAGCTGTAAAAGTGTGTGTGTGTGTGTGTGTGTGTGTGTGTGTGTGTGTGTGTGTTGGAGACAGTGTGTGTGTGTGTGTATCGCTTATAGTGTTTAATGCTTAATCAGTGGAAGAGCAGGTGGCGTTCTACACTGTCACGGCTTTGCAGCGCTGCGACGGGGAAATGAAACGTTTCACTGTGCGGTGTCGAGTTACAGAGCGCGACGGTGCGGCCGAGCTGGAGATAAATAAGATAAGATAAGATAATACTATAATACTATAATACTAATACTATAATACTATACTATAATACTATATTATACTATAATACTATATAATACTAATACTATAATACTAATAATCCCCAGATGGAGAAATTAGGGATATAGCTGTGAGAAAGCATCGCTACAACACCACGGCGTCTGACCCAAACCTCAGCATCCGGGCCGCCGCGATCAGGACCCGATCCGCACGCTCATACTGAAAAACATGTTTACAGAACATTCAGCACCATGCTAATAATACGATTAAAGGAATGACGTAAATATTCATCTTTATAATGTCAATCTCTGTTATTAACTGACGCCCTGGAGGCCCCGCTCCCGCCCGTCTCACGTTATGTATAGGTCACGTCTCCATTTTGAAACTTAAAAGAAAACAGCAACTAGGCATTAACTTAGGTTTATTCACTTCATGTTTGTCCTTAGGATGCCCAGCATCAGCAGCCAATCAGGGTTGTCGGAACCCCACGCTGGCCTATCAGGGCTGCATGCGCTCCATCGTCCTCAACAACCGTCCGCTCGACTTGTACCGTGTGCAGCAAGGCCTTCTGGGTAACTACAGTGAGCTCCAAATCGACATCTGCGGCATACAAGACAGGTAATGAAACATTCTTCAGTGTTCGGCGTTAAACGGTTAACTAGTGAACTAACGTTATTACAAACAATTTAATAGTGAACTAGCATTATGGTAAAAAATTAATAGTGAACTAGGGTTATGGTAAACAATTTACACGTGAACTAGCATTATGGTAAACAATTAAATAGTGAACTAGCGTTATGGTAAACAATTTAATAGTGAACTAACGTTATGGTAAACAATTTAATAGTGAACTAACGTTATGGTAAACAATTTAATAGTGAACTAACGTTATGGTAAACGATTTAGTGAACTAACATGGTAAACAATTTAATAGTGAGCTAGCATTATGCTAAACAATTTACACGTGAACTAGCATTATGGTAAACAATTTAATAGTGAACTAGCATTATGGTAAACGATTTAATAGTGAACTAATGTTATGGTAAATGATTTAATCGTGAACTAGCGCTATGGTAAACAATTTAATAGTGAACTAGCGTTATGGTAAACAATTTAATAGTGAGCTCACGTTGTGGTAAAGGATTTAATAGTGAACTAACGTTATGGTATACAATTTAATAGTGAACTAGCGTTATGGTAAACAATTTAATAGTGAACTAGCGTTATGGTAAACAATTTAATACTGAACTAGCGTTATGGTAAACGATTTAATAGTGAACTAATGTTATAGTAAAAAAATTTAATAGTGAACTCGCGTTATGCTAAACAATTTACACGTGA
>JANDJT010000164.1:14506257-14517218 GCA_024331685.1 Stegophilus panzeri
GTGTTTACTATAACGCTAGTGCGTGTGTTAGCGTGTTTACTATAACGCTAGTGCACGTGTTAGCGTGTTTACTATAACGCTAGTGCGCGTGTTTACTATAATGCTAGTGCGCGCGTTAGCGTGTTTACTATAATGCTAGTGCACGTGTTAGCGTGTTTACTATAACGCTAGTGCACGTGTTAGCGTGTTTACTATAACGCTAGTGCGTTTACTATAATGCTAGTGTGTGTGTGTGTTAGCGTGTTTACTATAATGCTTGTGTGTGTGTTAGCGTGTTTACTATAATGCTAGTGTGTGTGTGTCTTAGCGTGTTTACTATAACGCTAGTGCGTGTGTTAGCGTGTTTACTATAACGATAGTGCGCGTGTTATTGTGTTTACTATAACGCTAGTGCGTGTGTTAGCGTGTTTACTATAACGCTAGTGCACGTGTTAGCGTGTTTACTATAACGCTAGTGCGCGTGTTTACTATAACGCTAGTGCGCGTGTTAGCATGTTTACTATAACGCTAGTGCACGTGTTAGCGTGTTTACTATAACGCTAGTGCACGTGTTTACTATAACACTAGTGCGCGTGTTAGCGTGTTTACTATAATGCTAGTGCACGTGTTAGCGTGTTTACTATAACGCTAGTGCGCGTGTTAGCGTGTTTACTATAACGCTAGTGCACGTGTTAGCGTGTTTACTATAAGGCTAGTGCGCGTGTTATTGTGTTTACTATAACGCTAGTGCGTGTGTTAGCATGTTTACTATAACGCTAGTGCGTGTGTTAGCGTGTTTACTATAACGCTAGTGCGTGTGTTAGCGTGTTTACTATAACGCTAGTGCACGTGTTAGCGTGTTTACTATAATGCTAGTGCGTGTGTTAGCATGTTTACTATAACGCTAGTGCACGTGTTAGCGTGTTTACTATAACGCTTGTGTGCGTGTTTACTATAACGCTAGTGCACGTGTTAGCGTGTTTACTATAACGCTAGTGCGTGTGTTAGCGTGTTTACTATAACGCTAGTGCACGTGTTAGCATGTTTACTATAATGTTAGTGCGTGTGTTAGCGTGTTTACTGTAACGCTAGTGCCTGTGTTAGCGTGTTTACTATAACGCTAGTGCGTGTGTTATTGTGTTCACTTTAATGCTAGTGCGTGTGTTAGCGTGTTTACTATAACGCTAGTGCGTGTGTTAGCGTGTTTACTAGACGACACTGACAGAATTTACTCTCCGTCTCCGTTTCCTCTCTCACTCTCTCCTGAATTATATCTCTCTGCTCCATTTTTCTTCCTCTGTCTCTTCCTCTCAGCTTCATTCTCATTCCTGCTGGTTCTCTGTTTGTCTTTCCTCTCCCTCCTGACTGTCAGCCTCAAAATTCAGATAAATCTATTCCTGAGAAACTCTAGTAAAAGGATTTACTCATTAACTAGCATCATAGTAAACACTCTAACACACAAACTAGCATTATAGTAAACACACTAACACACAAACTAGCTTTAAAGTAAACACGCTAACACACAAACTAGCTTTAAAGTAAACACACAAACTAGCGTCGTAGTAAACATTAACACACAAACTAGCATCATAGTAAACACACTAACACACAAACTAGCTTTAAAGTAAACATGCTAGCGCAAACTTACACTTAACACGCTAACACACAAACTAGCGTTATAGTAAACACGCTAACACACAAAATAGCATTAAACACGCTAACACACAAACTAGCATTATAGTAAACATGCTAACACACAAACTAGAGTTATAGTAAACACGCTAACACACAAACTAGCATTAAACACGCCAACACACAAACTACCACTGAAGTAAACACACTAACACACAGACTAGTGTTTATATTCTAAACCACCAACTAGACCAACTGTCTGTTGTTTGCAAGCAGGATATACAGTATGAAAGATTATTTAAGGAAGTATTAAATATTTAATGAAGCTGGAATGATAAATGAATGTTTGGATCATTCATGCAACCCGAGCTACTTAGATTTTTGTCTCCAGTGGATATATTACCTACCGCCTTCAAAGGCCATTGATTACAGAATGGAACTTCCTTCCACTTCCTCCTGTGAATTATTGATGAAGAGCTAACTCGGCTTAGCCTAGCATAGCTTAGCTTAGCCTTGCATCTTTGTCTTGCCCACCTGGAGTGTTTTGACTCGATCGGGTGGATCGATGGTATCCTGGCTAACACCCAGAGGACTCAGATACCCACAGACTACTGCCCTGAGTGTGTGTGTGTGTGTGTGTGTGTAAAGCATAAGTTTTCAATGGATGTTATTCCTTTAAATGTATTTCTTGATCCATCAAGGGGGAACTTTTTGCAATATTCAAAGGGTCTTGGGGAGGAAAATGAATGTCATTCTTATAATAATAATCATAATCTTAATATACTTTGTGATCAAGACCACATGTGAAAAGATCTGAGGGGAAAGGGCAAACACAAAGACTCCCTTGAAAGGCACCAGGTAAGGGTACCCTGCCTCAAGTAGGGTCACTGGGACCCAACTCCTGAGTACCCAAATCAGCCTAATCCTGAAACAGCAATGTGAAGTCCCCACTGTGTGGGTTCACCACTCACATTCGCCAATTGCAGATGGACTTGATTGATGATGGGGTAAATCTCGGTTGGCACAGTGGCAGTATTTTCCCTGTATGGGATTCCTGGCAGTGTTTTGGGTGAGTGATTGTTAATTTAGGATCATGTCCATTGAGCCTTGGTTAGTGTATGAGATTGAAGGGTATGAACTAGACATGGTTTTTCATCAAATCATAGTACAGGATTCGGTGCCAAACATCTCGATTGGGGTAGTTGCTGGCCTACTCTGGAGTTCACACAGGAGGAGGATACACACAAGCTGGAGTTTTCCTCATGGACAAGATGGTTAACTCTGACAGGAAGAACCTGTTAGACTGTTGTTATATGCTCTGAAAAACTGTTTGGAGTATTCATCCTTCTTGGAGAATGGGGTGCAGTTGAGCAAGACAGTACCTCCTACTGGGCCACAGGGCGGTCAGAGTACCTTGGGCCACGGGGCAGTCAGAGTACCTTGGGCCGCAGGTTGGTCAGAGTACCTTGGGCCGTAGGTCGGTAAGAGTACCTTGGGACACAGGCCGGTCAGACTACCTTGGGACACAGGGCGGTCAGAGTACCTTTGGCCACAGGTCAGTCAGAGTACCTTGGGCCACAGGGCGGTCAGATTTAAGGCTTTATATTTTGGTAAAAACAAAGACAGAACTGTCAACTGATCACCACTTGGTGAATGGGATTTGTCACACTGGGCAGTGGTCATATGTTCCTGGTAAACCCAGGAGAACCTTCTTGGTTTGCTTGGGAGCATCTATCAGAAGCTGCAGTGAGAGACAAATTTAGAAACGCTGTAGCAGGAAGTCTGATGGTACCTGTCATGACTCTATATTCTGACTCTAAAACATGCTGGTGAAGGAAGCTGTCAAATTAAAGAATGGGGCTTCTGAGTAATGCTCAAAGAGAGCAGAAAGGCCTGAAGCAGTAGCTGCTGCAGGAGCGAATGCTTGGGCATGGGAGGAGTTTAGATAATCCATGGAATAAGACTTATCAATAGGGGATGAAGATCTTGCACAAGATTGCAAAGCAAACACAGGGTCATGTTGACCTCTCCTGGGGATGATCCTGAGCAATGGAAGGAGTGATCTGATGATCAAAATGTCGAGAACTTCTCCATTATGTAATACTGAGTATTGTATTTCACACAGCATTGATGTGTGTTTGCTGCAGGTGTTTGCTCAATTACTGTGAGCATGGTGGTGAATGTTCTCAATCCTGGAGCTCCTTCAACTGTGACTGCTCTGGTACAGGATACACGGGAGCAACCTGCCACAACTGTGAGTCACAGTAATACACACTAACACACACTAACGCCCTATTCCGGCTAAGATCAACATGGGATGGGTGAGTTTCTAGAAGCTTTATGTTCTCCAAACCCAGCTGTTTGTGTCACACACACACACACAGTGATTAAAATTATGTAAAGGAAACAGCAGTCATGGCTTTGTGGCATACCACCACAGCGTGATCCAGTCAGACGTCCATCATTGTAGTATTTCACTTTCTTTTCTGTTTAGAAATTGCCTGGGGCAACACCACTGCCAATCACTATCTGCCACATCAAACAGCTGTGATCAGATCCTCCCTGTGTTTTCCCTGTTTCAGCCATCTTTGAAATGTCGTGTGAGGCACACAGATTGGCAGGAAGCTCCTCCGGATTTTTCTCCATCGACCCGGACGGCAGCGGGCCGCTCACACACACCGTCGTGTACTGCAACATGAGTGGTGAGTATATACACAAACACACACACACACACACACACAACAGATATAACCTTGATGGTTTGAGTATGTGTGTACTGCATGTGTATGTGTGTGTGTGTGTTCAGAGGAGAAGGTATGGATGGTAATTGGTCATAACAGCTCAAAACCGGTGAGTGTTCAGGGTTCGAGTTTCCAGAAACCGCATGTCATGAAGCTGAACTACAGTGCATCCCTGCAGCAGCTCACAACCCTGCTTCACAGAGCGCAATACTGCCAACAGGAAGTGGTGTATCGCTGCAGGAAGTCCCGCCTCTTCAACACCTGGGGTAAGAGTTCGATAATCTGAGTAGTCTTCCTGGTTAAATAATGGTATTCGATAAACTGGGAGAGCAAGAGAACCGTATGGGAACTGTAGGAACTAGAGCCAGCAACAGTAAAGGGCTCATGGAGAACCACGCTAGTCCAGAATTAGATACAGGGATATGGACATGGAAACATTTCCATCATTGAAGTACCTACTGTGCTCTTTTTCCCCAGATGGCACTCCGTTATCATGGTGGAAGGACAGAGCAGGAGAGAAGCGGACGTACTGGGCCGGGTTACTGCCCGGGGTTCAGCAGTGTTCCTGCAGTTTGGCGGAAAACTGCATCGATATGAACCACTTCTGCAACTGCGACGCAGACCGGAGCTCTTGGTGCGACATGTACACTGACAGTCTGTATAACAGAGCTAGCCGGCTAATTCAGATCCTGTCTGAGGTCACGTTACTTCATCTAGCTAATAATACATTTCTCACAGTTACAGTCCTCCATGTTTTTGCTATGAATAAATAATAGTAGAAAATCTGCTGCGTTTGTGCCGAGTTCGGAAAGGGATACGTTTTATCTGGAGCGTAAGAAATCCGGCCTATTTGGTCTACTTGTAGTAACATAAAAATAAATGATAACCACATGATGGTAATATTTTGTCATGTTCTAACTCTAGGTCCCGATTTCATTCGTTATTTGAGTCTTTGCTTCTTTCATTTTGTTAATGAATATTTAACGGACATTAAATGCTAAAAGGTACTCTACGTGTGTGCTGTTTTCAGGGAGAACGATACCGGACTGCTGTCCTATAAGGAGCATCTTCCCGTCACTGAGATGGTGGTGGGAGACACGAACCGAAGCGGCTCAGAAGCCGTTTACCGAGTCGGCTCTCTGCAGTGCCACGGAGACAGTAAGACGTTTCCGTCATTAAAAATCAAATAAATACCAAATACAATTACAGTCAGTTCTTCTCGTAACGATTGTTCTTTTTGTCCTGACACTTTTCAAGAAGGAATTTGACTCAGATTGTTTCTTCAGTGCGAACGAAGAACATTTTGTTTTTGTGTTCGTTTTGCTCGAACGTATATTTCATAACATATTTAAAGCTATAAACGTTCCCGTTAAAAATACACTGACAGAATGTTCCAGAATTTTACTAGATTTGTTTACCAGAACTGTATTATTGACTGTAGCATACGTGTAGGGTTGGTTTTTTTGGGGGGGTTTTCGGACCGCTTTATGGTGCGGTATTTGTGACGAGAAGCTGAAGCTAGACTAACAATGAGATGCGACATCGCTGCTGTGCGCTAACACTGAAGTCCGTTACATGGCGTTTGTATTCGTAGGGTTTCTGTGGAACGCCGTGTCCTTCTATCAGGAGTCGTCATCCCTGCACTTCGCCACGCTGCATGCCGAGCTCAGCGTCGATATCTCCTTTTACTTCAAGACCACAGCGCCCTCTGGAGTCTTCCTGGAGAATCTGGGAGTCCGAGACTTTATCCGGCTGGAGCTGAGCGGTGAGGAACGTTCTTAAACACGCGTAAAGGTTTATTAGCGCCTTCCTGTAAGGTGATTTATCCTCCACACCAGATCTTTTTACCGTTTCACAATCCGACGCGCGGATGTTTCATCTTCCTGGCGGCGCGGTCGTTCCCGCGAGTGTCATTAATAACGCCGTGCACGACTGGTGGCTAATGTTAGATAGTTATCTGATAGTTTGTTCATGAACAATAGGAACGATACATCCTGAGTGCTCCCGGAATGGTGCAATTTTCCAGAACGTTCTCCTCCATTCATATTGTTCATAACATTTCATTCGTCATTTCAAAACATTGGGATTCTATCTAAGGTATTGGGTTTTTTTTTTTGCAAAAATGAGTTCAACAGTGAGATATTTGCATGCTAATGAATATTTCCTTCATGTTTTACATAACAACTGGTGTTTAAAAGCATAAAAATATCATGTTTAGCCAGATCGATAAAACTTCCAGTTCCAAGGTCTCGATATTCTTTCCGGGATGTTCCGGCTAATGTGAGTTGTTTATTACTGTAACTACGAATAATACGCCTGGTCTATTCCGATGATCTTTGATCGTTACTTTTGGCCCCACCTCCTCAGCGCCATTGACAGTGGCGTTCTCGTTCGATGTCGGAAACGGGCCACTGGTCCTGACGGTGAAGTCTCACGTCCCTCTCAACGATAAGCAGTGGCACCACGTTCGAGCCGAGCGGAACGTGAAGGAGGCGTCGCTGCAGGTGGACCAGCTCCCCCTGCGCTTTCTGGAAGCGCCGCACGATGGCCATGCCCGCCTGCAGCTCAACGGACAGCTGTTTATTGGTAGGACATGCCCCTTTTTTATACAAGATATTGGACTTGCTCTCATGAAGGTGACACCTGATCACACCTATTTCATTTTCATAGGCCACGCCTTCTCTGGTTTTTACCACTTGATAGCACCTAGAGTTCCCGGTCAACCACGCCCATGCCTTTAAATCAAATGATAATTATTATAAAGTCTTTTTAAACGTCATAAAACTTGCTTCTTTGTTTGCGTCCTGTTCTAGTTAAATCAGTCACAGTGTTTTACATATTTTCTGGATTAGTTATTTTTATTTAAAGCAGCGTTCCACTGAAAATCCTAATTTTTAGGTATCCCCCTGGCCACGCCCATGCTCAGGTAAACACATCACTCTTCCAGATGTTCGTCTTCGGGCGTTGCTTGATTATAAAACCTGCAATAAATCTTCCTTCCTGCAATAAATCTTTCTTCTTTTTTTGTTTTTAGCTGGATTGTTTTGATCACGTTCACATTGTTTGTTTAGAATTATATTATATTTCAATCCAGTCTCCAAGATTTATATCATATGCCATACTTGTCCAACTTTTTTCAAATTCCTGACTAAACCTTTTTAATACATTTAGGGAGGTTTCTTCTGGTGCTATAAACCTGTATTGTTTTATTATTGGACTATATTATTTTATTATTTATTTAATTTCTGGTCATTAGTAAGTAATTACATAGTAACTATGCTGTGTCATGCTAAAATGACTATAATATATATATTCAGTAAAAGACTGCAGTGTCAGAGTGACCGAGGCTGTGAGAGGGTTTTTTTTTATTTATTCTGAATTATTCACACGTCCACCCCTCGTGCCCCTGCAGGAGGAACTGCCTCCAGGCAGAAGGGATTTCTGGGATGCATCAGGGCGTTAACTATAAACGGGATGAGCCTTGACCTGGAGGAACGCGCCAAAATGACCCCGGGGGTGAGCGCGGGGTGTCCGGGTCACTGCAGCAGCCAGAACCGACTGTGCCACAACCGAGGGCGGTGTATCGAGAGGAACAGCGGATACGTGTGTGACTGCACACACTCGGCGTACGGCGGACCGCGCTGTCAGACCGGTGCGTCATCATCACGCTGCTGACGGTTTATAACCGTCATAAAAAAGCCAAGACGCTTCTTCTTTATTCATGATCCCCAGCAAAGCTGTCATTTCCAATCCCAAAACAGCTTCACTGTTACTGTATATACGCTCACTACACAGGGCAGAGCATAATCCTCGTACGCGTGCTTCGTTTCGAAGGTTACGCATAACTTCCGCAGTAACTATAAACGGATAAAAAGTGCACATTATTCTGTAATTAACTCAATAAACTGCTGTGGTGTAAGAAGAATAAAAACACTTTGGAACATGTGGTTAACGGGAAAATAATAATCAAACTTTGGGGTGGTACGATTAAAGTATTGGCGCCCTGCTACTACACTACACTGTACTGTATGTAACTCCCCGCTAATCAGTAGTTACCTGGCAACCGCCAAAGAAGTTCTTCTCTCCTCGTGACATGAAGCGGGAAAGTCGCTGATTTAGTAGATAATAAAGACGGCGAGCATGTAAAAGCACCCGTGAGATCTGTGATTACGTACAGAACAGTCTCTCGCGTCTCTTTTATGTCTCTCAGTGTGTATTTTTATCCCACGATTATTCACAATTATAACTCAAACTGTGTGACGGGAGACATCGAGTGGGCTGTAAAAGTGTGATCAAGAGGTGAAAAGATGAGAAAATTACTGCCCCCCCCCCCACTCTTTCTCACTCTCACTCACTCTCACTCACTCGGCCATTTCTCCTCCTTAATGAGGTGTCTGTTACCATTATCTGGCATCGCCGGTGAGAATTTCCTGTAGAAGGTTGCGACCCGGCTTGTCCTAACGGAGTCTTGCTGTCCGTTGCGCCGCGTCAGAGCAAATTCAGTGCTATGTCAGGTCGCTACGCCAGTCAAACCTCTCTAATTATTTCTCCTCTCCTTTCCTTTCTTCCTTCTGAGCGTGGCGCTTTTTTTTATTTTAATTTCTTTTTATTTAAATGGATTTTTTATACAGTTTTTCCAGACGTAATGAGCGAACAAACCCGGCCATGTGCGAAGCAGCTCGGCTCAGACTCTGAATAATTTAGCATACGTTTAAACTTCTGTCTCTCCGGGTTTATTTGACGCGTTTTCGTTTATAATTTTTTTCCCCGTCTCGCAACATTAGCAGGCTGATAGCAGGAAGGAGAGGAAAGTGGAGCGGAAAGCCGAACGATTTCACAAACTCTAACCACCGTGGACAATTTTGCTTAAGTAAACTGAAGTTGTGGGAAAAGTCGCGAGCACTAAACCCCGCCCTTCATCCTGAACTTAACCAACTTAACCAGGTTCATCAAACAAGACACAGAAGGTCATGCACGAAGTACACGTTATTTATTTCGAGACGTGCTAGCTTCGCCCCCTTCCACTCATTTATATTCGTGAATTTTCAGACTTTATTTATTTATTTATTTACTTGTTTATTTATTTAGCAAAAAACATACAAATGTTAACAGTTAAATTATGCACGAAAATGTAGAACCGCTACAAAGTAACACTTTGTACACATGAAGTGCTTCGTTTCAACACCTTCATGTTCTTTCCTTTGGTCTCTAGAAGTCTCTGTGTCTTTCGAGAGCGGCACGTCGGTGACCTACACGTTCCAGGAGCCGTTCTCGGTGACACGCAACGCCAGCGTTCAGTCTTCGGCCATCTACGCTCAGAGCAGCAGGTCTCGGGAGAACGTCGCCTTCCGCTTCCTCACGACCAAATCGCCCGCCATGTTGATGACGGTCACCACGTATCAGCAGCAGTACATGGCCATCATCCTGGCTCGTAACGGTACGCGTGCTACTGTGCTAGCTAGCAACAGGCTAACATGCTAACTAGAAACATTTTTCATTTAGATTTCTTATTATTAGTGAGGTAGCTAGTTACCCTGGGTTATATTTCTGTATTTTGGGTTATCGTTAAATATTCTTTCTTTCTTTTTTCTTTCTTTCTTGCTGTGTGTTTATCTAATTTTCTGTTTGTTTGTTTACAAAATTTCCTTGTAGTTTCTTTTTGTATTTAGCTAGTTCTCTTTGTAGTAACCATTCATTATATTGTGTAGTTGTTGTTATTACAGTTTGTACTTGATTATTTTTAATATTTTATTGAATTTAAATTAGCTTTATTTGACTTTGGTTATGTGGGTTTTAGAGCCTTTTTTTATTATTATTATTATTTTTTTTTTAATATCATAGAGTTCTGAGTTTGCAGTCTGGTCTCTGGTGTAAAGTGAATTAACGAAGGTTAGCGAAGGTTAGCCGGTCCTCAGTAATTAGCAAGAAGACAGAGAGGAAGTGTCGTGTTTGTGAAAATAAAACTGAGTCAGAGAGAGAGAGCGAGAGAGAGAGTGCAGTTGTATTTGAGTGGAAAACGAGAAGCAGGGACGTGGAGCTCTCTGAGGTGGTGTGTGTTTTCTCGCTCGTCTCTCAGGGAGTTTACAGATTTGGTATAAACTGAAGCGGGAGATGGAGCCAGATGTGTTCACGGCCACCGAACACAACCTCGCTAACGGCCAACTACACCGAGTCCAACTGCACAGAGAGGGCGGGGACATGTACGTCCAGGTACCAACACTGCATCTCCTGTCAGCTGTTATTAACACTCATTATATATAATACACACTTATTAACACTCTCATTATAATACACACGTATTAACATTCATTATATATAACACTCATATTATAATACACACTAATTAACACTCATTATATATAATACACACTTATTAACACTCTCATTATAATACACACTTATTAACATTCATTATATATAACACTCATTATAATACACACTTATTAACACTCATTATATATAACACTCATATTATAATACACACTAATTAACACTCATTATATATAATACACACTTATTAACACTCTCATTATAATACACACTTATTAACATTCATTATATATAACACTCATATTATAATACACACTTATTAACACTCATTATATATAA
>JANDJT010000164.1:14596036-14608016 GCA_024331685.1 Stegophilus panzeri
TACAGTTCTGTATGAGTATGTGTACAGGTACAGTTCCATATGAGTATGTATAAAGTTACAGTTCTGTGTAAAGGTACAGTTCTGTGTGAGTATTTGTAAAGGTACAGTACTGTATAGTAAGTGTAAAGTTACAGTACTGTATGAGTATGTGTAAAGTTACAGTTCTGTATGAGTAAGTGTAAAATTATAGTGTTATAGGAGTAACGTTAGAGGACTGTAGATGTGAGTTACAGTTACAGTTCTGCATGAGTATGTGTAAAGTTATAGTTCTGTATATGTATAAGTTTACAGTACTGCATGAGTATGTGTAAAGTTACAGTACTGCATGAGTAAGTGTAAAGTTACAGTACTGTATATATGTAAAGTTACAGTACTGCATGAGTAAGTGTAAAGTTACAGTACTGTATATGTGTAAAGTTACTGTACTGTATATGTGTAAAGTTACCATATTGCATGAGTACGGGTAAAGTTACAGTACTGTATATTTGTAAAATTACAGTTCTGCATGAGTATGTGTAAAGTTATAGTTCTGTATATGTGTAAAGTTACAGTTCTGCATGAGTATGTGTAACGTTATAGTTCTGTATATGTGTAAGTTTACAGTACTGTATGAGTATGTGTAAAGTTACAGTACTGTATATGTGTAAAGTTACAGTACTGTATATGTGTAAAGTTACAGTACTGCATGAGTATGTGTAAAGTCTCAGTCCTGACTCTGTTCGAAACATAAACACTGATAGCGGCCAAACAATCACCACAAGACAATGGTGCGTTTCTTTTATCTGCCTTGTTTTTCTTTTAGCTCATTGAGCAGATTCCAAGCTTTCACCCCGCCCTCTGTCTCTTATTTGGTTTCATTCTATTTGATCATGTGTATATGTGCGTGTGTGTGTGTGTGTGTGTGTGTGTGTGTGTGTGTGTGCGCTTCCTGGCTGGTGGCTGTATAAACAGCGTGTGAGGAGACAACGACTCAGGTGAAGACTCAGAGGCCTCGCACAGCCACAAGTGCAGACACCCTTTTAAGCACGTCTGCTAAACACAGATACATACACACACACACACACAGACAAGGGCAGGTGAGTCTAATTTACTAAGGCCTAAGGGCACGTACACATGCTATCAGCTGAGCCGATCAGACAGACGCTGTTTGTTGGTCGTCAGGTCCAACCCAGAACACTTTAATCAAATTAGATCAAGGGTTGAGTTCACACTACACACACACACACACACATACACTATTACATGACAAATAAAATAGAGAACAGAACACATATTGAGAGAACTGTAAGAACTACACAACCATTTTTATTACTGAATTAATTTTTTTGTTTGATATTGTTGAATTGTTTATTATTTCATGATGTACTGAGTGTGCCCATAAACTCTAATGGCTGTCACTATGTCTGACAGAACACAGTGTTCCCAGTGTACCATTTCACCCATAATTCGTAGTAATTTTCTTTTACGTTGAGCATCCGCCGTACGACTGCCTGTGTACAAGCTGTTACTATAGAAACGATAACTCGTTAATATAAACTGCATTAATATAAATCTGTGGTTTGCAGCCGCACTACTATCAGAGCTGCTGCTATAGAAAACTAATCAACACCTAAGTGTCCAATCTAGGCCAATATAGTGCAATATTACACTGATAATTTACTACTTTAATCAGTATCGAATTATTCAACTCGTTATACTGCTTACATCTTAATATCGATTCAGCTCTCATCTACTGTAGTCTGTCTGTTGATCAGCAGTATGTATAGGCACCCCACTACCATGTACCATGTCCATCAGTGGAAAGGGACCACCACTAGATCATAAAATTAAAAACTAAACACTAATTGCATGCCAAAAATGATCCTTTTGAGTGATATGAATTGTTTTTTGGTTGGTTGTAATGTTAAATATCACACTATACCTGATTCTTGACATGTTCATAAGGTTTAAATAAGCAATTTGTGCAAAAAACAATTAAATGTAACATAGTCGATTTGGTTTAGCATGCACTAAATGTACATATGTGAATCATCACAGATCAAAATCATGAAAAGAATGATTTGTTCAGACATATAATATGAGTTAATGTGTTAATTCCTAGTTAGGACTGAGATATAGATCTCTTTAAAAAAGAAAACCAACAACAACAACAACCCAAGACTCCATTCCAGTGTTGTGTTTTATCCCCCTCCTTCTCCATTTCTCCTTGGTTGAGTCCTTGGTCACAGTAATGGGACTTTCATTACTTTATCAGTTTGAGTGAAGTTCACTTGATAAGAGGTTTGAATCGATTTCACTGTAGGCAAAAAGGCATTACTGCTATCTCAGAGAGTTTCCTTTTCAATACAGATTTAGAAAATTTTTTTAAAAAAGAAGTTTAGAAATGGAAAAAAATAGTCATTTCAAAACTACAACAATAAGCGATTGTGTTCAAATGATGTTTTTGACTTGTTCTCCGTCTGCACCTGAACCTGCTTTACTGCTTTATTTAACATAGCACAGTTAGCATGATCTCACTCGGGAATATAGTGCAAAGGAAATCGTTTCGATTACAGTGATTTGAAGTACGTACAAAAAAAATAAATGAATAAATAAAAGAACTTATGAGAAGCATAACACATGAAAAGGTTTTAAAACAGAACATGACTGGACGTCAGTCCAAACTGACAAAACAGAAGTAAACACTGCGGAGTGATTAGGGATTAAGTTGTGTGGTGTTGACAGTGTTGGTTCTTCAGTAGCCAGATTTTTGAGTTTCTAGTGAATGAGCTGGAAATTGTCATATTTCAGTTGAGAGTGAAGTTCTGTTCCAGCCGTGACATGCCTGACTGACCGGCCAAGAGAACTTTTCCTTTCCTCTGGCAGCTTTTGACTGGAAGCAACTGTGGAAGAAATTTCTCAGGAGCTGTAAAAGTAAACACTGAACACGGTTAGCAATAAAGACCTGCTTATTATATTTCGTATGCACGCTTTATCTTTTTATTTCTTGCCTTTTTCAAAACACAGAGTTCACGTATCAGACTACAGGTGTTCATTTATCGCAGTAAAGAAATCTGTAAAATGGTAACACTCTAGGACTTTATTAAACACACTACATTTAAACTGAACACTATAAGATGTTATTAAACACTCTACATGTTCATTAAACACTGTAAACACTGTTTACTTTCTAAAATACTCCATATATTCATTGAACACTGGGATTTTATTAAACATGTTACGTGTTAATTGAATACTGTTGTTGTTGTTTTTTATTAAGCACTTTGTGTTAATTGAACACTATATGATTTTACTAAACACTAAATGTTAATTCAACTCTGTAGGTTTTATTTAAACATTACAACTTAATTAAGCACTGTGGTTTCTGTAGGCTTTTATTAAACACTCACATGGTAATTAAACACTGTGGTGTTTTCTTCAGTACTTACATGATAATTGAAAGCTATACAATTTTATTAAACACTACATGTTAATTGAGAATTGTACGTTAACACCACATGTTAGCTGAGTATTGTTGTCGTTGCATATTAAACACTCTACATATTAATTAAACACTATAAGTTATTATGTTATTTAACATTCAGATGGCAATGATCACTTACACATTAATCGCATGCTAGAATTTTTTTTTATTAAATGCTCTATGTGGTAATCAAACACCATAAAGATGTAATTAAGACTCTACATGTTAATCAAACACGATAAAATGGAATTAAACACTGTGTTAATTAAGACTATGTAATCTTTAATTAAACACTCTGCATGTTAATCAAACACTATAAAAATGGAATTAAACAATCTACATGTTAATTAAGACTATACAATTTTTAATTAAACACTACGTGTTAATCAAATACAATATAATTTTTATTAAACAAACATGTTAAATTAACACTCTTTGGGGGTTTTTTCTTTCTTTCTTTTTTGTTATGTGTCTAAAAGTTTTCTCAAAAACTGAATTAAAGTCGATTTGTCCTCCAGAGTTAACGCGACTCTCCGTTCCACCTTAAAAACCCGAGTTCCTGAAAAAAAGCTCTAGCCAATAGCATCGCTCTAAAAATTACCTGCGTCCGGGTTGAGCGCTCCTGATTGGTCAGCGCGCAGTTGTCCGCAAGCTGTTTCTGATTGGCCGGGAGCGCATTGCTGTGAGTGGTGTCGATTGGCCAAATCGCACGCGCTCTCCGCCTCTGAGGAAAAGTTCACCAGAGTGTAGTGACAGCTAGCGAAAAACACACACATACGCGCGCGCACGCTCAGAAAGGAAGAAGGAAAATTCGCCGTCCTCACGCCATTACGTCCGTCGCCGAAGACGGGAAACTTTCCGCAAGCTTTTCTCCATCCTCCTTTTTAAAAACAAAAAGACTTTGGATGTATCGGTGTGACGGAGGAAGAGAGTCGGCTCCGTTTCCCTTCTCTGACTTTCTCTCTCCATGTGAACCGACTCGGAAACGAAACCCTTCTCTCTCGGTCTCACGCGCGCGGATTTAACACGGATAAACCGGAGAACACTTCTTCTGTGTGTGTGTGTGTGTGTGAGAGAGAGAGAGAGAGAGAGCGAGATAGTGTGTGTGTGTGTGTGTGTGTGTGTGTGTGTGGTGATTATTATTTTATTTTAATAAGGAGATAAATATTTGTATTTGTTATGAACACTCACACCATGTTGCCCGGCGGCGGAACGTACGCGAGCAAGAAGCGGAAGAAGCCGGTTCAGAAAATGTGAGTCGAAACTTTTTTTTTCTTTTTCTTCTTTACTTTTTTCCCCCCTTTGAAAAAAAAAAAAAAAAAAAAACCAGTAACGTCAGACGAAGAGGAGGCGCGTGCACCAGAGAGAGCGAGCGCGAGAGAGTCGCGTCGCGTCTCGTGCGGCCCAATCGACTCTTCCGCGATACTTTTCAGTGATTATAACAGCGAAATAAACTTCTAATAATGTTGTTATTCACGTGCAACACTAATAACGTGCCGTGCTACAGGTGTTTATATTGCATCAGCTGCACTGTGTGTGTGTGTGTGTGTGTGCACGCGCGCAGCCATATGCAATGCAAGTCGTAACGTAAACGCAGGCTAACATACTTAGCTGATAATAACAACAGTGCGTTTGATTTGAAACATACATTCATGAATTAAACACACAAGTAAACAAGTGCACTGTTGTTGTTTTTTTTGTTTCATAAAAAAATTGTTGTATTGTTGTATTGTTTCCGTGTGTGCTTGTAAAACTTGTTACAACACAACTGTTTGTTTGTTTGTTTGCTTGCAAACTTTCTTTGCCAAACATGCAGTGTGTTATAAACTTAATATATAAAGCTTAAAAAGTTATAAAACTTTCCCCCAAAGTAGTTTTTTTCTTCTAAAAGACAGCTGTGTTCCATTGAAGTCACTTTGGCAGCATTTACACTACATGGTTCAAGTGACCCAAGTCCGATTTTTTCCTTCCATCTGGAGCAGATCGGATGTGACCCATGATATCCTCAGATCCGCTTCAAGCCTCGTTCATATGTGGGAATAAACCGATATGAATTGGATATTCGCCTGTTGGTACCAGTCGTACGTCATTGAAAAAGCGACGGCGGCGTATGACGTCACCTCAGGTGGACACCAACAGCGAAAACACGACTCTTAACAAGGGCTCTCGTCTTTAATTTCTCCGCCTTAAGAGACGGGTGTTCTGCTCAACTTTAAATATGGTGCAGAAAACAAAAAGCTTGTGTTATATTTTCCTCTGCGTTCCTTCGCAAATTGTGTTGTTTTTACTTCCTTTTCGGCCCAAGCTTCTGGTGACGTCTACCTCGGGTTGTTTCACGAAGTGTATAATGTAAACACAGATATCGGATATACGGGTCACTTTTAAAAGAAGATGTAAGCGGGTCGTCAAAAAGAAATCGGATATAGTCAACGAATCGGAATTGGGCATCAAGACCTGCAGTGTAAATGCAGCCAAAGTGCGCTTTTGCCTCACGGTCCTGTTACTAGTTTTAACGTAACGTTGTTTTTGTTCCCGTGACTTTGACAGTAGTGTTTCTGCTGTCAGAACTTTTCCTTCTCGCCACAGAGGTGCTATGAAACGGACCTCTTTAGTACCTTTGGTATCCTTACTGCCTGAGAATTTGTGTGTGCGTGGTACCCTTTTAAAGAGTGATTAAAGGTAACAGTGATCAGAGGTTAAATTATTCATTTGTTTGTTTATTTGTTTGTTTTTACACAAGATTTTTATGGTACGACTGCAACGGGAGAGGAAGGGGACAAACAAACCAAAAAAACGTAAAGTAGTTTGTAATTGTAAACGTACAATTTTGTTTCAATTTTGTGTCTGTCTGTGTATGGTTTTTTTTTTTTTTTTTTGCTTTGTGTAAATAGGTGTAGTGCGTGTCCCTGAGTAACTCTTCCCCCATGAGCAGAGTGAACAACACTCATTTAATGGTTCCGTTTCCCCTCCTCTGACTGCTGAACTCTCCGGTCCACCTTAACATCCGGGCCTTTTGTGCTGCAAACCCTCAGCTCTGGTTTTTGGCAAGAACGCTTTTTTGGGACGCGTCCAAAATCAACTACTATCGCACTAAGCAGTTGGAGAGGGTAGTGCGCCACATTCATACACAAAAATCCTGTTGAACTTTCTGTTTGGGTTGAGTGAGGCAGTATGGCGGATTAGCAGTCGACGGTTTAACGGGTCTCGTCGCGCCGGTAGTGGTGGTGTCACACTCGTTTGGTTCGGTCACACTCGTTAGTACGGTATTGCGCGGGGGGTTTGTGTGTGGTGGTTTTTTTTTTGGGATGGAGCCTCTATATTAATCATAATCGAGGCGCGCGGTGCTCTCACGCGATGCTCGCATGAGGGAGGGGGTGGTCGGGCTTCGAGGATGTTATTGTAATCCGATAGGCTTTCTTTTTTTTACACTCCCCCTTATGAGAACACGTTTTTTTTTTGTCTTTTACCCTCTTTCCCCCTCCGTCTCCTCCTTCTCCTCGAATTAACATATTTTTAAGTCACGCAAGCTTACACAACGGCGGTGGAAACTGACATTAAAAAGTTTTTTTTCTTCCACGTCGTATAACCTGCGTGGACTTTAAGCCCTAACTTAAAAACCACATAGAAACGTTCCATTTAGTGAACTGATTGAGTTTTAAAAAGAAAATAAATAATTTTGTACGGTTTTTAATTGAAACTCATTGTGTTGAGTTTGTTTGGGTGTCACGGTAAGCTAGCTAAGAGGCAGCCATTTTAACAACATCCGGGTAACTTGGTTGAGTTTTACACGGGTACTCTGAGGTAAACTTAAAAACAGCGATTCCCGTTAACAAAATATGAGTTATTTATATACTAACAAACGAAAACATAATTTGGTAAAGAAAATAAAGTATTATATATATATACATACATAATTTATCAATATTATTATTGATAACCAAATATTAACGTCTAGTCGTTTCTGTCAATAACGGTCACTCATTCATTTTGTCCTACTCGCGCGCTGATTAAAGGCGCCATGGTTACGGATCATTCCACTGATGCCTGAAATAGGGGGGAGCCTGTGAGGGATGCTACACGCGTTTAGTCCTGCCTCTAAAATAAATAAATAAATAGAAGAACCTGCAGGACATTTCAACATTTCATGTTGAATACATGTCACTGTGTTTTAAAAGGTTGTGGGTATTGTTGCCTAGCAACCACGTCACCCTTTGAAGTGATTTTGGCTGAATCCTATGTGCCTTCCTGCTCTCCACAGTGTCTAAGCAGGGTGATGCGCTCATGACGTCATCCCCTATTCACTGTGTGGATATGGGAAGGCTTTATCAACGCTATCTTTATGAATACTGGACTTAGGAGTACAAAAACAATGCCAAAAAAAAATTGGGCATGAAAAGAGGACTGAACTCAATATGGTATGCATGCTGTTGGTGTCCAAACAAGGGGTTCGTCTCTGTACACTCTGTACTTTACAAGTACACTAGATAGGGGTTGAAGTGTGCAGTGTTGCTGTTGTATCCCTTAATATAGTGCACTGTGTACTTGTCATGCTCTGACACACCTGAGAAAGCCCATTAATGGGTCACTGACCCTCATACAGGTAAATTTACATTGATCCATTATGCAGATGCTTTTATACAAAACACACCAGCTGTATCAAAGCGCGTGACCAAAAACGCTTTAAAATCATAATCATGATTCAAATCTATAATCACGACTTACGAACACAACCTGTGTTGTCGCACTTAATGGGTTTTTTTGTTTGTTTTTTTTAATCAAGTTTTAGTTTGTAGGCCTGGGGTTCAAGAATGAATCTTTGAGCTGAATGAAATGATTCGATTTACGATTTGTTTGTTTGTTTGTTTTATTCGATACTGAAGTAATTCTTTGATTCGAAAGACAGTGTATTCACTTTAATACACTGAACTAATGCTGCAACTATCGATTATTTTGATAATCGATTATTTCTTTGATTAGTCGGGTTAAAGGGCCAGTGAAAAATTAATGATTAAAAAATGTACATTTTAGTCAGAGTTATTGCACTTCCTTTCTACTGCGCGATGTGTGATTGCAGCGCACAGGCGTGGACTCACGCTCGTTCAGTGAAGTTTAACGGAGACTCGCTCGCCGTCAGGACGAGACCTTATGTAAAATGGAAATACTGGCATGAATTTCTAACATTTACAGATAAGGATATGAAGGTAAACATGTCATTTCTGTGCTGAAGAAAACATGTCTGGAACACGTTAAACAGCACACGCATCTGTCGCAGTGTCTGACACGAAGAACCATGTTAATACACGTTAATACACTTACCAGTTTGTTTGAAGCGCTTAATATAAAACGTTCTCATGTTTTGGATGAGCTGGATCCTGCACTTTTTCCTCAGCAGCAGCTCACTCTGTGACCTCTGCTGTTTTTCACACAGGTTTTATTCATAGAAATGCGTTTTTGACCGTCGTGAAGTGACGTCACTGACGGGGTGGGGTTATCCACAGTGACGTCACTGATGGGGGGGTGGGGTTGGTTATCCACAGTGACGTCACTGACCCGATTAATCCATAATGACAGTCGCTATCCGTTATTTTAATTATCGATTTTATCGATTAGTTGTTCACGTTTCACTTTCAATGTTATTCAGGATGTCTTCAGCGCGTATTTATAACTGTTTATACACACACACACACACACACACATACACGGACATTTTGTGGCATTTGTTACACTGTTCGTTTTAGCTTGTTATTTTGGTAACTTCCTATGAAGGCCATATCTATAATAATCTACGAGCACAGTTATATCATGTTATAACGCGTAGCTGTTGTTATTATGCTTTACAAGTAGCGTTCGTAACGTGTTATATCACCGAGCCCCACTTTACATAGTGCGTTATGAGAAGATATACTGGTGATGTAATGCGCTATAAGCGCTACTTACAGTATAATCCATTCTTTTAGCGATTTATGAACTGTAAGCCATTGATAAAATAATTAAATGTGTTTATAATGAAGTGTTCCTTCAGTTCCTTATGAATATATTTTCTATGTAGTCTTTATACATGTGGCCTTCAGAGAAAGTGGATCATGTCAGGTAAATCGTGATTCATTGTTTTTTTTTGTTTTTTTTTAGGTTAATCAGTCTTGGCCAATCGCGATAGATGATCACGACATCGCTAGTGGTGTGCTAGTGTATTTCTGTAGTAACGTAGTAATGCTAACGTTGTAGCTGTTTTGTGTCCTTGTGGTGCACTCGACTTGCCTCCGAAGTTGGTACTCGGCTTGTGCGGACACTTTCGACCTCCGTGTTTGGGACACCTCCGTGTTGGTGTTTTGTTAGCGACGTGCTAGCCAGCTACCTGCCGAATGCCGCGTGTGTTTTCCTCAGAGCAGTGACATGTAGATACAGTGTTGGAGATTTAACACACGGATAGGTCTGTATGCCGAATGATGGAAAGCTAATGTGCATACGTACAGTGGAGCTCGTTTAAAGGGAAGAAGTGCTGCTGTGTTTCCTGCTGATGCCGCGAGCCGCCATGTTGGTTTGAGGTGACGCCACTCTTTGAACTCGGGGGTGGAGGTCAGAAGTTTCCAGGTGTGAGTTTCAGTTGAACGCAGTGTAAGTCCCCTGGAGATTAACACTCGGTTAATGAAGTGAAAGCTGTCAGTCATGATTAAAATTTCATGTGAAAACACACATACACACACACACACGCACACACACACACACACACCGAGCTGCAAATGATCCAGTCCTGATACTCATTAGTACATGCTACTGATGTCCTGATACTCATTAGTACATGCTACTGATAATAATAGAGCTGTATGAGTCACTGGCTGGTATATAAACCTAGTGCTAAAGAGGAAGCACACACACACACACACACACTGCTGAATCACAGGCTTGTCGGGTGAACAAGGGTGGAACTAAAAACCCTTATGTGTATGAATATAAAAGCATTCAGTGTCAGCGAAGTCCAACAGTGACTCGAGGAAAGTTCCTGGTGTTCAGAGTCGGGTTCCGCATGTGCGTGCGTGCGTGTGTGTGTGCGTGTGTGTGTGTGTGTGTGTGTGTGTGTGCGTGCTTTACTCCGATTATTAAAGTCACCTGCGTGAAGTTCACACCTCCGAGTTCAGCGTTAAATAAATGTCTGTGTTAATTTATGAAATTTCCATGGTAACAGTCTGTCTGTGACGGTCATGTCAGCTCATAACACACACACACACATATATATACACATATATATACACACGGCTGTATCCCAGTGCTGTATCTCAGTACGTGTGTGTGTGTATGTATGTAGACACTTAAGTGAGCTGTGAGGGCGTCGGGTTCTCCAAGCCTCACACAAAGAGCGCATTCAACTAGTGTGTAACTTGACTCTGGCTTCTCTCTCACACACACACACACACGTTATATACCTCTCTCTGACTGTCTCTGTCTTTCTGTTTCACTGTATTTCTGTCACTTTCTTTTGCTCTCTATCTCTCTCTCTCTGTTGCTCTCTCTGTCTCACTCTCTTTCTCTCTTTATTGCTCGGTCTCTCTTTGTGTCGCTCTCTCTCTGTCTCACTCTCTTTCTGTCTCTCTCTTTCTGTCGCTGTCTCTCTCTGTCTTTATCTCTTTCTTTCTTTCTCTTCCCCCTCTCTCGCAGTCTCTTTCTATATACACACATACTTCTTCTCTCCTTCTCTTTCTTGCTGTCTTGTGACGTTTTTCAATAAATAAAAATGTTAATAGTTGGTAAGTTGCTGTGGTGTAAGAGGAATAAAACACCTGCAGACATGCTGTTATCAGAAAATAATCAACTTCAGGGTGGTCTCACACACACACACACACACAGTGATTCACACCAGACTGTCATACTGGAAGCAAACCCTTTTTTCCTGTGTGTGTGTGTGAGAGAGAGATCAGAACCAGGTGTGTGTGTGTGTGTGAGAGTTCAGCAGAGTTATCAGACGAGAACGTGCCATTCCAGTGGACATCGCCCAATTAACCAGCCGAGAGACCTTGTGTTCTTTTTTTACCATGATGGAGTGTGTGTGTGTGTGTGCGCACGTGTACTTAACAGCAAGGAATCATGGGAGTTTACAGTAAGATACAGTACACACAGGTTCCCCTGCCCCCTGTGCTGGAGAATCATGAGAATAATGACTTTAATAACTCTCATGTTATACTGAGTTCAAAAGGAACCTTCTGGGAACACCGTTGCTAGGCAACTCGGAAAATACCAATTGTGTGCTAGCATTGCAACGACACGGTGACTGTGGAAACGCCAAAGAACTATTAACATATTCCAGAATGTTTTTCACTGTGTATTACGCTGTAATAATTGGAATGCAGAGAGTCGAGTGTTCTAGAATGTTCCATTTATCACAGTGTAACCCACAGAGAGTCGGGTGTTCTAGAAGGTTCCATTTATCACAGTGTAACCCACAGAGAGTCGGGTGTTCTAGAAGGTTCCAGTTATTACAGTGTAACCCACAGAGAGTCGGGTGTTCTAGAAGGTTCCAGTTAT
>JANDJT010000164.1:14636867-14647076 GCA_024331685.1 Stegophilus panzeri
ATACATACACACACACACGCACAGACACACACACACACACACACATACACACACACACACACATATACACACACACACACACACGCACACACACACACACACACACACAGACACATACAAACACACACACATATACATACATACACACACACACGCACACACACACACACACAGACACATACACACACACACATGCACGCACAGACACCTACAAACACACACACATATACATACATACACACACATACACACAGACACACACATACACACACACATGCACGCACAAACACCTACAAACACACACACATATACATACATACACACACATACACACACACACACACATACACACACCAATACATAGACACATTTGTCTTTACTACCTTCTGCACCTGTAGTAACATCAGTAACCAAAATGAAACCTTTACTTTTTCTTACTTTCTTTCTTTCTTTTTTAAAGTAAGACCTGCATTTTTTTTTTAAAAATGAAGAAAATATTGTGTTAAAAAAATCCCAGTGGGGACCAGCCACAACATCAAACCTATCTCACATTCCTGTCCTTGTGGGGACATTCTTTCCAATCCAAGATATAAAAGCATGTATGAACTTGTCTCCTGATGAATTTGCATGGTGTTACGAGACTCAGCCACGAGGGGGCGGCGTTGAGTCCTTGTCTGATCCATAGATGTGTGTGTGTGTGTGTGTGTGTGTATGAGAGAGAGAGAGAGAGAGTGTTAGTGTTAAAGCTATATAACGGCACCTGATAATAATCTAGAGGGAGTGTTTACTACAGATGGAGCTATTTATCAGCTCATAGAGCATGAATACTGACAAACAGGGCCAACAAAGCTGTGAGTGTGTGTGTGTGTTGTCTCCGAGCCGTTAGCGTGTCTGGCTGTCAGTACTGAACACGTCTGGAATGTATGCAGAGGAACGTGTGTGTGTGTGCAGTTCATTCATACACAGAAATAAACACGTTAGCATCTGTGACATCATCAGCGTTGTACTGTATTCACTTCAATACGTTTTTAGATTTCTTTGTTTTGTTTTAATTCAGAATGACTTACAGACAGGATAATAATGACTTCCACGCACACAGCTGAGCTGGGGTTAGAACTCACAACCTTCTGGTCATGAATACAGGACCTTAAAGTACCTCTGAAATGAAAATTGGTGGAGTTTTTTTTATTGTTATGGACAGCAATATGATACTGTATCTAAATAATAAATAAATAACACGTTTGGATGTATTCTCTGGTCAGTCTGTTCTGCGGCTTTGTTTTCATTTTTATAATAATGCACATCGCCGTCGTTGTCTTTTCTCTGTAGGCCTCCAGAAGACGAGTGACATCACCACCGCCATCATAAATTACAACCCTCAGCAGCTGCCACCAGAGAACTCGTCCTTCCTGGAGAGGAGTTTCTGCTGCCGCTTTCGCTGCCTCCTCGACAACTCCTCCGGCTTTCTGGTAAACACACACACGTTAAATGCATACACAAATACAGCTGTGGTTTGTGTCCAGAAGTCGGGACCCACCACCAAGAACAAAAAAAATTACCTTGGCTGTGTTTTATTTCCCAACCTCAGGCCCTGAACTTCCACGGTCGACTGAAGTATCTTCATGGCCAAAATAAGATGGCAGAGGATGGCACTATGGCACATCCTCAGCTGGCTCTGTTTGTCATAGCTACACCCCTCCAGCCGCCCTCTATCTTGGAAATCCGGAGCAAGACATTTCTCTTCCAGACCAAACACAAGCTGGACTTTACACCTATGGGCATTGACACCAGGTGACCTCACAGGATTACAGCTGCAATTGAAATTTGATTTTTTTGGTGATACAGGAATATAATACAGTATACAGACAACAGGGGGAGCTCTTGCACTTCTAATACAGTATATTGACAGCAGGGGGAGCGCTTACACTCTTCTAATACAATATATTGACAGTAGGGGGCGCTCTTGCACCCTATTAATACAGTATATTGACAGCAGCAGGAGCTCTTGCACTTCTAATACAGTATATTGACAGCAGCAGGAGCTCTTGCACTTCTAATACAGTATATTGACAGCAGGGGGAGCTCTTTCACTCTTCTAATACAGTCTATTGACAGTAGGGGGGCGCTCTTGCACTTCTAATACAGTATATTGACAGCAGGAGGAGCTCTTTCACTCTTCTAATACAGTATACTGACAGTAGGGGGGCGCTCTTGCACTTCTAATACAGTATATTGACAGCAGGAGGAGCGTTTGCACTTTTATAATGCAGTATATTTACAGCAGGGGGAGCTCTTGCACCCTTTTAATACAATATATAATTATCCAATTGAGGATTCATTAGTTGAGTTAATTTGTCGAGCGTTGTAATAACGTAGTGTGTATGTCTCCTGTCACGCAGGGGAAAGGTGGTGCTGGGTTACAACGAGATCGAGCTGTGCATGAGAGGTTCTGGTTACCAGTTCATCCACGCTGCAGATATGATGTACTGTGCCGACAACCACGTGAGAAGTGAGTTACAGCACAAGCAAACTATATGTCTTGTAAAAATCCAAGTTGTAGCATGTACAACTGTTAGTTACTTTGTAGTAAGTGTACTACAGTTTATATGACATCCATAACAAAGTTTTTACAAAATGACGTATGTTTAACCGCTGTTAAGCTGAAAACCAAGATGACAGGAATTTGCATAATCACATTGGCAGTAACCGAAGAAATAAAAGATTTTTCCTGATGCTCAATTCTTTTCTTCTACCTCCAGTGATTAAAACTGGCGAGAGTGGTTTCACAGTCTTCCGGCTCCTGACGAAGTCAGGAACTTGGGTCTGGGTGCAGGCCAATGCCAGGCTCGTCTATAAGGGCGGACGACCAGACTTCATTGTGGCACGACAGAGAGCTTTAACGTGAGACTCACAATTTGTTTTCATCCAAACAGATCTTGGGGTTGGATTGGTTTGATGGCATGTGGGGGTGGCACCAACTTGTCTGTATCTTGCTTTTTCTCTGTTCTTTCCTTTACCCCCTTTCAATTTTCCATCTTTCCAGTAACGAAGAAGGCGAAGAGCATCTCCGTCAGAGGAAGCTGCAGCTGCCCTTCAGCTTTGCCACCGGAGAAGCCGTCCTGTATGAGACAACCCCTTCTCCAGACATGACTAACATCTCTACCCAAATCAAAGGGGGTAAGATCAGTAAACCTGCCACGCTGCCTCCAAGCTCACTGTTGAGCTCCATGCTGAAGCAGGATGAATCCGTCTACCAGGCCAACAGTGATCCCAACTCTCAATTCTGCCTGGAAAAGGCATTCCGTGACAGCCACGCCCTTCTTAACGTCCCTGGAAAGTCCTGGGCAGGAGGAGAAAGGAGCACTGTGGGCATCAAGGAGGAGTCGACAGTGCAGGACATGATCGACAGCTTGCAGCAGATCATCGGGGACAGCAGCATGTGCGGCAACCTGGAAGAGCTAGCAATCGACCAGGAGGAACTGAAGGAATGGGAGAATGCTCTGCTGAGAATGAACAACCTGAGCAGTACCGAGATGCCCGTCGAGCTTAACGACATCCTAACCAACGACATCTTCTCATACGTGGAGGACGTGCTGTTTAAGGAGTGCAGTCCCAACATGAGTGACCAACTTCCCGAGTGTCTGTCCGAGCTGCAGCTGCAGGGAGACCTTAATGACCTTTTGGGTATTTCAGAGGGCCTTGAAACAGCTGACCCAGGAAGAGGGATGATGAAACTTGCTCACATTGGGTCAGAGATGGCTCTGGGGCAGCAGGCAAATCCTGTGGAACCATTTGTGGAACAATGTGAAAGTATGGCATTTGAACCTTCACTTTCTGGGCAGCAGACCCAGGCCAGGCTGGTGCAGCAGACAGCAACAACCCAACAGAATCAAGCAGAGTTCAGACTGCAAGTTCAGAATCATATCCAGAGCGGAAACCTGGGCTATTCAGACAAAGCTCAACATGTGGGCTTTCACAACCATAATTCTGTCCCATTCAATCAGGCAATCCGGCCGAGCAGTCAGTGGGCAGGGCCCCAGGCCCCCACCAGCAAGAATATTTCACTTTCCCAAAACGTCATGTTAAACCCTGCTCCAGGTGCCTGCCTCAAAGGACAGTTTCCTCTCAGCAATCAGAGCATAGACAATCAGAGACTTGCGACATGGCAGCAATCCCAGCCTCCTTTTCAACAGGGCCATCCCACATTACCCAAAGTTCCCAATGTCCAGAATATCCCAAATGGTCATCATCATGTCCAACCAGTTCCACTCCCCAGGTTAATGTTGCAGTCTAACTTTGGCTCAGGGTCCCATCCTCAGCCTAATGTAATCAGTAATACAGTTTATGGCCAGCAGGGGGGGTGCGTGCACCCAGCAGATGCTGTGTTTGGACAGCAGGGGGAACACTTACAGACGTCTAATGCAGTATATGGACAGCAGAGGGAGCTCTTGCACCCATCCAATGTTGTGTTTGGGCAGCAGGGGGAGCTGATAGAGACATCAAATTCAGCTTTTAACCAGCAGGGGGAGCTGTTAAACATTGTGACACCTGCACTGGTCAGCAGTTGCATGTTCGAGAGAGCACTTCAGGCCCCCGTGAACGGCTTGCGCTATGGTTCAGCTGGACAGGATGGGGTTATCTCGTCCTGCCAGAAGACAAAAGAGTTTACGGCCCAGAATTCGGTACAGGGCTCGTACATCTTTCAAAACAGACCCACGGAGAACATATTGAACAACGTGGGTGTGATACCGGACAGCGCTGTCACCTGCCATCTGCAGCAGCAGTTCCTCACCTGCAATAGTCAGACACAGGTAACGTGCAAGTCTTTTTGAAATCTGTTTCTACCGTACGACTGTTTACCGGTCACGTAACCGATTTGTCTGATTTGTCTCCTACAGATCGCAAACCGTCCGGTCAAGGAGAACGGACCGTTCCAATTCGCCCCTGTGACGGGGGACATGCCGTGCTTCACCAGCAACCCCCAGAATGACAGTTTTTAGAAAGTAAAAATTCCTGTCCAGCGCAGCTATCTTTTGTGAATGGAGAAAGGAAGGAGGGATGTTCCTGTGAAGATACCGTACACGCTTCTTCGTATTCAGACTCTCCCTTTGGTTTATTGCAGCTGAAATACGTCAACGAGATTGAAGGTGGAGGGCTGGAATCGTCGTGGTAGTACCGTCAGACAAGACTACGTGTGAAACCCTGCATGTCTGCTCACACACACTCGTTTATATAATCATTTGTTCGCTTATTTGTGTGTTTGTTCGTTTGCTCACCCCCTGCCCAAAGAAGTTCAGAAGGACAGAAAAGTGAACTTATTTTTTCCTTTTTGTGCATTTCTTTGTGTTTTTTTTTTTTCTTTCTTTCTTGAATTGTGTGTGTGTGTGTGGGCAGGTGGGGGGGGCAGAGAGGAGCTGCTCAGAGCTCAGTTATGAAGTATGCAGTAGAAAAGATGGAAGCTTTTCTTCACGGGGATGAAATTCTGGGGTGGGGAGGGGGGGAAAGCCATTTTAAAAGACGCACACTCATTTTTCTGTTTATTTAGAAAGAGTAGAGTCATGGAAAAAGGGAAAAGCCTCATACTGCTCGTGTGTTCTGTTTCGGATTTCTCCTGATGCACTTCAGAACAGAAGGTGAGATCAACACCTGTAAAAATGACCGATTGTAAAATAACTTTTTTTGTTAAAAAGACTGAAAGGAAAAAAAAGACATTGTGAGCTGCATCCAAAGACGTAGCACTATAATAGAGTTCAGATCGAATTTAACCTGCAGCTGTGTTACGTTAGGTGCCGTCTAATTTATATAACTCCCACAATGCTGCGAATCTGTGGGGGGGCCAAAACTACTGCCTGACTGACCGCTAAAGCTGAAGCATAAATGTCTTTCCAGCTTTCCTTCCTGTTTTATTTTTTTATTTTTTCCGTAGTGGGGGAATGCCGCACCCCAAAACCATCATCCAGTTAACCAATGACACTATGATACGGAGAGAAACACCTCGCCTGAGAGAACGCACAGATTTTAACTGGATGTTTGGTGGATTTTTTTATTTTTATCAGGAACATCAAAGAAACATAAAAACACGTAACCAGGATTTTCCTCGCTCGTCGAAATCATCACGTATTATTACAGTATGGTAATCACGATAAAGGACTTCGTATATGTATACACAATCAGCTTTTTAAAAAATTTTATTTTAAACATGCTTTTTTTTTTTTTTTTAAATATGTTGTTATGTGCATTTAATCAAATGTCATTGAGCCATTTTGGTGTCTTCTTGTACCTATAATCATAATCTTTACAAAGTGCTAGCTCGCTGACTTCTGGTTAATCACAGGAGTCGACCAGTTAGTCGGTGGCGAGATACGAGTGAAAACACTTCGCTGAAGAGTGTCGAACCTCAAACGCACAGAAGTCAGGCCGCAAGCCAGCCTGTCGGCATTTCTTTTCTTCTTCTTCGCTTCGTTTCGACTATGCAGACTTTTAGCAGAGCCGATCGCATATTTACTAATTCCCATCCCGTGTTGGAGAACTGTCCTTCGTGCCTTATTCTTCTCCGACACGTTCGCCTTTTGATACGACTATATATTGTTAATATAGCATTATAGAACATATACGTGTTACCAAATCTACCAGCTAGGAATGCTTTCGTACCTCAATCTCAAGGAAATATGACTGATTGCAGACATGGAGCGCTTTACTTCTCTTTCCGCTAGTCCTGAATGTTTATTTTGCACAGCGGAGATGTGCATGAGATTGCTTCTCCAGGCCAGTTCAAAGGCATTGTGTGCTGGCTTTTTGATGGATTTTAAAGTGCCCAGGAAACAGCATAGAAGAACGTTATTCATTTTCATTTTTAAAAACAAGCTATCGCCGACTCATCGTACACTATGGGGCATATGCGAAATTTGGCAAATAAATCCAGATAAGTCTAATTAAATTCTAGAATTAACTGTCTAGAATTCCTCTGTTCTTCCATCGTAAGCATGAACTGACCTGAGTTAGAACATGGAGTCAATGTAGAATCAAACAGCACCATCATTTTTATTGACGGAGACGTCACTGGCATATGCAAAGGGGCAGTGCAAAAACCAATCATTTATGGTCTTTTTTTTTTTTTATCTGCTTAATATGCCAATATACAGTACAAATATTAATCAAGACCCATTTCCCATCAAGACACGCCCATTGGATCCTCCCACACCCCCTCAACCCAAATCCGTATAGTTCAAGTTTTTAAAAAAACAAAACTGAACTGAAAAACCTAAATTACGATTGGTGCGTCTTTCAGAAGCGAGTGCCCACCATATTTAGTCAGCTAGGTGGATAAGCCATCGTCAAGTTTGTTTAGATTTGGCGGCTGAAGGAAACACGGAACTCCTTTGACGCGTGAAATCGACTCATAACCTTTAAGATGTTTCATGGGCACTTTTAAGTCCGATCTGCTTTTGACCATATTCTCAAACGTTGCCCGGCATAGTGAGATGTTTGTGGACAGTTAGACAAGTTCGCATCCAAGTTAGAATTCAAGCCTGAATCGAGTGGCTGCAAAAATCTCCATTTGAGATCTGACCTCACCGGGGTCTGACTGCAGTGTCGCGCTGATCTTGAATTACATTTTGTTGGAGTGTCTGCAAAGGTGGCCCTTAAGGTTTCAAAACTGTAATCAGGAAGTAGAGGTTAAGTCTTCTGTGAAACCTCGCGGAGATGGTGTCGCGATCAGACACCCCTGCAGAGTGATCAGATCTCTGTGCAAAGAAGGTTAGATTAGAGATGAGATTTTGTAGACTCGCTGTAGAGGTGGTTTTCAATCAGATTTCTTCGTGAAGATTATATTGAGATCACATCTGAAGATTAGATCGGTTTGTAGACTGTAGATAGGGGTGAGATCAGACTGCAGAGATGTTTTTTTTAAATCTGGTATTCCTGCAGAGTCTCTATCAAGATCAGATCTCCCTGCAGAGTGGGTATCAAGATCAGATACCCCTACCTAGTCTGTATTGAAATCCGATAACCTTGCAGAAATGGTATCAAGATCAGATCTCCTTGCCAAGTGAGTATCAAGATCAGATATCCCTGCAGAGATGGTGTTGATCTGATCACTCTGCAGAGTGGTTATCAAGGTCAGAGAGACCTGCAGAGTTGTTATCGAGATCAGATAGACTTGCAACGTGTGTACTGGGATCAGATAGACCTGCAGAGATGGTGTTGAGGTCCGATAGATATGCAGAATGGATATTGTGTTTGGGTAGACATGCAGAGATGTTACCGAGATCAGATAGACCTTCAGAGTTCTTATCGAGATCAGATCGACCTATGGAGTTCGGGTAGACCTGCAGAGATGGTGTCAAGATCAGATAGACCTGCAGATGGGGTATAAAGATCAGACAAAACTGCGGAGTTGATATTGAGTTCAGATAGACCTGCAGAAGTTGTATCAAAATCAAATCTCCTTGCACAGATGGTATCGCGTTTGAATCTTGCTGTAGAACATTACAGCCAGTCTACAAGGTGATTTGCTCCTGTCAGAGTTGGATTCGTGTGTAGCCACATGTAGAATGTCACCTCTTAGAAACATCTGAAGTGTGCACTCTGCAGTAGGGGACTATCCTTTCAAGTGCACATCCATGTTCTTGATCGGATTCAGGACACGGCCGAGTCACCAGCGTGGGACTGGCTGGAGTTTCATTTCCACTAGTGTTGTTCAGAGCCGTACAGTTCAAGGGTCAAGAGTGTGCTTTTAACTCAGATTCTTCCTTTTGCGCGTTGTCTAAGTGCCTACAGAAATTCATGTCTGCTTCCCCCCCAGTTTTCTATATTTTCTATTTCCCTGACATAGATTAAGGTGATAAAATAGGAGGTGAATGTTTTATGTAAAATACAGGGTTTCCTGAAAATCAAAACCAAGCATCGGGTGCCTTACTGATATTTCACGAGAATGTTTTGATATTTGAATTAAAAAAAAAAAAAGAAGAATATTTTGATAAAGAAATCATTTGTCTACGAATCCAGATGTTTAGAAATGACTGATGGACAGGTGAAATGACAGGTGAAGGGGTGTGTTTTTGAGCTGGTTGTAATATTGTTAGCAACGTTGTGCCATACTGCTCCACGGCACCTTTTTAAATCGTACAGCAATACAGCTAGCGTTTATTTTTAAGCTACAGCGTGTAACTTTTGGAGATTCGTGGTTGTCGTCCTTACAAAAGGACAGTTGAGGATCCAATCCAAATGACAGAATTGAAATAACTAGCTAGGTTTCTCATTTAATGATTGGCTTCCGCTGTGACGTTTAATACTGCGTTTTATGAAATCGTTTCTTTTATAGAGAGCTAGTATCTAACTAACAAGGTAGCTAACTACTTAGCTGTTTATGTTCAGCTATTCCACTGACAACATCTCGGTGTAACACTAGTCAGCTAGCTATATTTAATGTGTACTTTGTGTACCAGTTACCTTGCTAGCTATTTAGGTTATTATTAATGTGTATGATGTCAGCCAATGAGATTGCATACCTGACATCTCCACCATCGGTTTGCGATGACGTACGAGTCTGATACGCTTGCTTCAAACCTGATCCGAGACACTGAAAATTCAATCGTTTAACCGTGAACAGAACAGCCCCAAAAACGACTTCGCCTTAAGGTCATTGCAGCATCCGTCAAAAAAAATCGCTAAATTTGACCGTTAAACGAATTAAATAATAATTGAAGCACTTGCTATTTCTGATGCTTTCTAGTGAGGACGTTCATCTGTTTCTTTTGAAATGCAGTATCGGTGTATGATTTATGTTATTATTATTATTATTATTATTATTATTATTATTATTATTATTATCGTACGTTATTTGGTCATCTTTGTTGCGCTTCACAACCTTATTATTATGCTCACAAATATAGTATATACAATTTTTGTAAATTTCCCTACACATCTTGTAAAATTTGTATACCTTTATTTCTTTTCCAATGATATTGTAGTATTTGTTCTTTTTTTGTATTAGCAAATGTCTTGTGTGTTTGCTGTTGCTGTGTCTATGAATATTTACATCTTTATATTATTACAAGCGTTTATTATAACGACCACACCGGTTTGTTAAAGTGTTGTTATTATTAGCACTCTTTTTCTAGCGAGGGTGCTGATGTTCAGTAGTCATGAGTACACTGCAGACACAAACCCTTTATCTGACATGATAAATAATAAAACATATATATA
>JANDJT010000164.1:14649038-14663334 GCA_024331685.1 Stegophilus panzeri
TCATGATTGGTCTCAAGTAGAGATGTGTGCAGGCTATTTAATTTCATTCATGTATCTCTGACTGGCGCCATTTTAATACGTTTGCTAGTTTAGTGACTTAAATTCAGGATTGTAGGTTTATCTTTAGTTTCTCATTGTTTTGCACGACATTTAATTTTAGTTTAATTTACTCGAGTGTATATTTGGTGCTTTAACTAAACGAATATTCTAGTATAGAAATGAATTATTGATCAATAAACTCGTGTAAAAAAAAAAATCTATTTTTTTGAATGTTCATTAGCTTAAAGTGTAAAACTTTGATTCCCCATGGCGGACATTTTATTTTAGTTTTTAACTTAATTTAGTAGCTGTAGTGACCAAAACCTCAGAAAATAAAAGGTTAACAAGCACCTGGCTAGCAACCGCTATGCTAATAATTATAACTTTTCATTTTATTTTATTTTTGACTCGCTAGCCTGCTGTGTAATTCCTCTGAGAGTAATAAAATCTAGATTTTAATCCCTTAGTATAAATTCTGATTTGGAAGTAAATACGTTAAATGTTCATGAAATGTCGGGTATCAAAATGTGTGACTAGAGCCTGTCAGAAAACTAGCAAGCGTCATTAGCCGGTTCACAGTATTTACATGTAATATAGGTATTTAAAAAGTGCTTTATACTAGGTTTTGTTGAGTTATACGCGTTTATAGTGAAAATAAACGGTTGCTGAAATGAAATGTTGATGTTTAACTGAATGAAAGGACGGGGAGTCGATGTATTACAGCGTAGTGCAGCTAGCATACTCGTTTCCGTTCATAGCGTTACATACTAACATGCTAATAGTTAGGCTAGTTCTGGGCTTAATTATTTGTTTTCATTTGGTGTTATTCAAACCTCAATTCATAAGTGTTTTTTAAATTCAAGTTTACTTTTGTATGCTGAACTTTCACTTAAAGCTAGTGTGCTAGCAGGCTATTTATTCACGTCCTTTTACTCATTTGTCATGTTTTTGTTGATGTGTAGATTATATGAGTATGAAATGATTTTGGGTTTCTTCTCCACCACACAGTGGGATTTGAAAGCGATATTATAATCCTGTATCAGCCGGAAGCCTTCTGCACACCGTTATTAACACCCCGTTATTAACACACCGGGGAACTCCGTGTGCGCGCGGCCGCGTTAAATACCGACCCCGTTTAAACACTAATCATAAACCAGGCGCGAGACTGAATCCGGTTTATTTCATACACAATAACCTAAAGGTGAGAGTGACTCATGAGGTGAGAGCTGCGGAGAAAATATCATCATCATAATAATAGGCTAATAATAATAGTTGTTGTTATTATTATTCTTATTATTAGCCTATTATTTATTAATTAATTAATTTATTTATTTATCTTTATTATTAGACTATTATTAGCGGGATTTGATTTCATCCAGCGCGTGAGCCCGGTGTTACAGTCTGTAAAACTGTAGAATATAGGCTACTGTATAATAATCATGGTTATATTCTTTAAAAAATGTCAATAGAAATTCATATTTTGTTAGAGGTTTCCTATTATTTTATATTTATTTATTTTACAATTTATAGAGACAGACACACAAAAAATTGAATCCGTTTACTTTCAAAAATGTCAAATGATAGATAGACAGGACAGAAGGATGTACAGGCAGACAGACAGACAAGTAGACAGACAGTACATTTATGTGTATGGTATTTAGCTGATGCTCTTATCCAGAGTGACTTACAGAAGAGCTTTGAAGTGTCTATCAATAAATAAATCCTGATTCTGAAAAATCCTGAATCCTGTTACTGATTCACTCAGTCAACAGATCATGCAAGGCCTATTTATCTGTATGTGTGTGTGTGTGTGCGTGTATGTGATTACAGTGTGAAGCAGCCTCCAGCTGATGGAGTGAAGTCGAACCCATCTAAACGTCATCGTGATCGTCTGAACTCGGAGCTGGATCGTCTCGCTCGCTTGTTACCGTTTCCTGATGACGTCACGTCAAGTCTAGACAAACTGTCCATCCTGCGTCTGAGCGTCAGCTTCCTGCGCAGCAAGAACTTCTTCTCCAGTCAGTATGTGTGTGTGTGTGTGTGTGTGTGTGTGTGTGTGAAAGAGAGCGAGAGAGGGCAGTTGAGGACTCTGTACTGAAGTGTGTGTGTGTGCATTTTTTTTATGTGTGTTGAACAGTGCAGCTGCATCCGACCAATCAATGTATAGATTGTTAATTCGAGTAACGAGCAGCACGAATATTTACTTCTTTCTTCCTGTTGTCTAATGATGTCTGTGATTACAGGCGCCGCCCTTTTGTCGGTCAGTGTCCAATAGCATGTCTGCATAATAAATCATTAATTAGCAAAGGTTTTAATGTTTAATGTGACAGCAGTGTTGTGCCAAAACAGTACAGTACAGTACCAACCGTGTGTGTGTGTGTGTGTGTGTGTGTGTGTGGATTCTGAATGTGGACAAAACATTAATAATGAAAAGCAGAAGCAGCTTAAAGTATTTAAAATGTGGAGAGTAATATTTATTTAACATAGCAGAGTTTAAAGTTACAACAGACCCAACAGTGTGTGTGTGTGTCTGAGAGAGAGAGAGAGAGAGAGAGAGACTAAATTTAGGACACTGGAAAGAATAGACTAATTACTGCAGTGACATACAGTCTCTGTCTGTCTGTCTGTCTGTCTGTCTGCCTCAGTGTAAATTTTAGTCATTTCTACTCTTGCTATCTTCATGCTAGCTAAATTATTAGCATCCGTGATTGTGGGCTTCCCTGTTTTCCAGTTGCCTAGCAACAGTGTTTTCAAAAGTTTGGTTACTTGAATAGAGAATATATTATTTGCTTACTTTCATGTCAAAAGTTCCATTTAAACTCAACAGCAGATTTACAGTAGTGTCATCAGTATAACAATGAGAGAACTGAACTCTCATCAGTGATTGGCTGAATGGAGTTACTTGCCATTGTGACATCATCAACATTAAAAGAGCTAATTAAAGAGACCTTAGCACCTATCTATCTATCTATCTATCTGTCTGTCTGTCTGTCTGTCTGTCTCTCTTTCTCTATCTATCTGTTTGGCTGTCCAAAAAATCGATATGCTCTGCCTCTTATGAATAATTCATTAATTATGCAAAATAGAAACAAAGATACAACTGTAGACCATTGAATCACTGTTCTGTCTCTCAGTACTGAGTGAGGGAGCAGATGAGGAGAAGAGAGAGAGAGTGTGTGTGTGTGTGTGTGTGTGTGTGTGTGTGTGAGAGAGAGAGAGAGAGAGAGAGAGAGAGAAAGAGTAAGAGTAATGTGTGTACTGTTGTGATGTTTTGATCATTTGTTGGCTCCTCAGCAGAACTGCTGCCTTGTCATCAGCCAATCCAATTCTCTCTCCGCTGGTGATGTCATCAGCGTGTGACACCTCGCAAATCATGGGTATCATTAATATTTAATGTGGAACATGCTTTCTCTCTTTCCGCTTCTCTCCCTCCCTGAGTTTACTGCTCCTGTCATTCCAGCTTTACTCATTCACCCTGACAAGAGCGCGAGAGAGAGAGAGACAGATAGACAGATAGACAGACAGAGACAGATGGAGAGATTCATAAGAACTACATTTCAGTCTGAGTATTAGCATAAACATTCAAGTTTAACTGATGAGTCAATCAGGATCACTGATTATGGCCTGGAACTCGAGATGAACAGAACGAGAAAGAGATGAGATGGAGAAAGAGAAACATCTGTGACAAAACAAGCAGATACACTTGGATCCAGGGGCAGCTTTATTCACAATGTACTGTTCGATATAAAATTCATATAAAACGAGTAAAATATCTAAAAACGAAGAAAGAATCAAATTCTTTTCCACAGGTTACTGTATATTTTTTGGGGGGAAGAGTAATATTTATTCTCTCTCTCTCCCTCTCTCTCTCTCTCTCTCTCTCTGTCTCTCTCAGTTACCCTAAAGAATCACACCAGTAAAAGGTTGCCGCCCAGCAACGGTAACCATGACAACAGTAAAGCTACAGGATTGGTGGATGGATGGCTACCAGAGGGGGAACTGCTGCTGCAGGTGTGTGTGTGTGTGTGTGTGTGTGTGTGTGTGTGTGTGGTGGGGGCATCTCTGCACTTTCACTGACCAATTTTTTGCCACAGACCTGGCAACCCAGGACACCAAAATGGCCAACCTAATACAGAAGTGTAAGCAGAACACGTTTTGTGGCCATTAAACCATCAGGAAGTTTCTAGTCGTGTGTTTAATGGAAATATATTTTGGAGTTGGATCATGTGACAGTCGGGAGCCAATCACATGACGGATAGATATCAGCATTTCTGAACATTCCCAGTTTTTCTGTCCACACTACATGTTTTCAAGTGTAAGCGGCCCTGTAGAAAAGTGAAAACCCGATGAGAAAGTCTGTTTTTTTAAAACATAGTGTGGAAAAGTCATCCCCCCACAATCCTGTTCAAATATTTGATTTCCACCTGCCAGGTGATGATGTCAGAATGGGCGGGACAGCAGCCGACCAATCAGCAGCTTCACTTCATCTTCGCTTCTGTCTATACACTGTCATTTCTTTCTCTCTTTTCTTCATCTGTCACTTTTTGCTTCTTAAGTGCAGGATGGTCTTCAGGAAGTGCACATCTACACATTTTTACTGACATTACTCTTCTGTTTTTATTTGTAAATTGTTTCTGACGCTTCAGCCGTGCCTTATTTCAAACCGTCATGCTAATAAAACACTGGAACTGAGCTGAGAAAGAAATGAGGACAATGAGGATGAGGATTTTGGGGAGGTGTGTGTGTGTGTGTGTTCCACTTTCACTCTCTACCTCCTAAATAATGCACACACACACACACACACACACACACATCTATTATTCAGAGGCATGAAAGTATTCAGCACTGTCTTCCCATAATTCCTCTGGGAAAATACTATCTTTAGCTAACTAAAAATACTTTGTTTCTTTTCCTTAATAGGCTCCCTGTCTGTCTCTACCTGTCTGTCTCTCCCTGTTTGTCTCTTCCTGTCTGTCTCCCTGTCTCGACCTGTCTCCCTGTCTGTCTCTCCCTGTGTGTGTCTGTCTCTACCTGTCTGTCTCTCTGTCTCTACCTGTCTGTCTCTCTGTCTCTACTGGTCTCTTTCTGTCTGTCTCTACCTGTGTCTCTCTGCCTGTCTCTACCTGTCTCTCTGTCTCTACCTGTCTTTCTCTCTCTCTCTCTGTCTGTCTCTTTCTCTTGTCTCTTTTCTCATTAGGATAGCCTCAAATTGCATTTTAATAGTGTTTAATATTTTCTAGTACATTAAGTGTGTGTGTGTCTTTTTACAGGCTCTTAACGGGTTTGTGCTAGTGGTTACTTCAGAAGGGATCATATTCTATGCCTCACACACTATTCAGGATTACCTCGGATTCCACCAGGTGAGCCTCACCACACGCACATACACACACACAGATCAGGCTGCTCATTGTAATGATTAATCACACTGATTCACTTTTCCTTTCTCTGTATTGAAACACTTCTTTTTCTTTCTTTCTTTCTTTCTTTCTTTCTTTCTTTCTTTCTTTCTTTCTTTCTTTCTTTCTCTCTCTCTCTCTCTCTCTCTCTCTCTCTCTCATTCCTCTAGACGGATGTGCTACATCAGTGTGTGTTTGAGTTGGTCCATGTAGAGGATCAGCAGGCGTTTAGGCGTAATCTGCACTGGGCTCTGAACCCTCCTACTGCAGAGCAACAGCCCGAGAAAGCACAGGGTCAGTATTTCTCTCTCTCTCTCACATACACACACACACACACACACACACACGAAGACAAAACCACAGTGAATCGAATCAATCAGAATTAAACAGAATTGACCTGAGTTTAAATCAACTGAATCAAATGAAACTAAACTGAACTAGGAATGAATTTGATTCCGTTGTATCTCGGATTGAACTAAATTGAACCTAATTTAATTCAGCTGAATTTACCGAAACAATTCATCTCAACCACTGCATATTTATATTTATATTTATACTATATTTCCTATTTATGCAGGTTCTATCTCCGGTTCGTCTGCAGTCACGTATAAACCAGACCAACTGCCTCCAGAGAACTCGTCCTTCCTGGAGAGGAGCTTCATCTGTCGCTTCCGCTGCCTGCTCGACAACTCGTCCGGCTTCTTGGTAAACACACGCGCGCGCACACACACACACACACACTAACATTCTAACAGCCAATAAAAGCAGTAAAACTATTAGCCGATCCTTTGGACCATTAATAAATTACTGTGATATTAATTAGTCTATTTTTTACACAAATGTTCATATTTATTTAATAGCAGATGTAAAATAATTTTTGTTGCTTGAAATTTTTGTAATGGCAACATTAAAAAAATGACCCCACCCTCAGTTCCACCTAATTCGTTATTTTCTGATATCTGGACACATTGTGAAACTTTCTTCTTCCATCAGCTGAATGTTTGGTTTTTATCTCGACGTTTCTAGGCGATGAATCTCCAGGGTCGCCTGAAGTTCCTCCATGGTCAGAACAGACGACTGGACGATGGAGGTCAAGCACCACCTCAACTGGCCCTGTTTGCTGTAGCCACGCCCCTTCAGCCCCCTTCCATCCTGGAGATCCGCACCAAGAACATGATCTTCAGAACCAAACATAAGCTGGACTTCACTCCTATGGCCTGCGATGCCAAGTAACAGCTTTAACATTTTATTTACGCTTGAAAATAACATTTTAGATGCTTCTAGGTGTATGTTTATCCTTCTTGCGGTTGCTGTGACTTTGAGTGCTATGTCTAAGCCAAATTACCAATAATCACATTTTTTTTATGCTAGTTAATTAACCGTCCACTTTGATCTGAGTCATTCATATGACTACTGTGTGTGTTACAGGGGTAAAATAGTTCTAGGTTACACCGAGGCAGAGTTACGAGTCCGCGGCACAGGCTATCAGTTCATCCACGCAGCCGACATGCTGTACTGCGCAGAGAACCACGTCCGCAGTAAAACACTTTTAACTGTGATTAAAGCTTTAATCTGTTTTTTATGTGCTTCTTTTTTGGTTTGTTGCTCAGCACAGTTTCTCCTTACCTTTCTAATGCTTAAAGTCACTCAGAACCAACCATGCCCTGTTCTCCCTTCCCCCTATAATCCTCTGATTTAATCACAGGAAGTGACATCACAGCCTGATATCTCTTCTACTTTCAGCTTGTGGGTCAAGTTCAGTGCCTCAGCATTTGTCCCGTTAAGATGACTTTGAGTACGATGTAGTTGTACATTTTATAATCTATAAGAAAGGAAGGACAATGATTATCTATAATGCTACATATGATACAGAGGATTGAGTCGTTTCTTTTAAAGTAAAATTGTTATAAGAGTCAATACTCAATATGAGTCTGTAATATATATGTAAATAAATCTGAATTGAACTGAATTTTATGTACAGGGGCATTGTCATGCTGAAACATTGTAAATTGTATTGCTGCAGCATACAAAGACATTCTGTACAATCACATGCTTCCAACTATGTGGTAACAGTATGGGGAAGAACCACATATGGGTGTCGTGGCCAGACGTCCCCATACTTTTGGCCGTATAGTGTGAATACGTGGAATTACGGCATTACGAGCAGCACTGTTTGATTTACTTGCAATGTTTGTTTAGTTTTATTGTGAATAAAATGTATTCAAATGTAAAAGAGATGCAATGCAAACCAGTTTGAAATGTGCTTTCGCAGTGATTAAGACTGGGGAAAGTGGCCTGACTGTGTTTCGACTGCTCACCAAGGAAAACCGGTGGAAGTGGGTGCAGGCCAACGCCAGACTCGTCTATAAAAATGGCAAACCCGATTACATCATTGCCACTCAGAGGCCGCTCGGGTGAGTTCTGGTGAAAATACAGATCAAGATATTTTAGTCGTAATTTAGTTCCCATGTTTATCATCTATGCTAACGTTTATTTTTATCATGCTCAGGGAGGAAGAAGGAAGTGAGCATTTAAGGAAACGCTCCATGCACCTCCCCTTCACGTTTGCAACTGGCGAAGCTTTGTTGTATCAGACCAGCTTCCCCATCCCTGGCTTCTCTGATAACATGGCGACCAAAGGCAAGAGTGGGAAAGCCAAGAAAACCAAAGTAGACAAAGGGTCAAAAGATGAGCTGGACCCCAGCTCCCTGCTTGGTGCAATGATGAGGCAGGACAAGTCGGTTTACGTATGCCAGCCCGCGTCAGACCCTAAAGCACCATATCGCAGCAGCCTGCTTAGCAAACAGGAGGAGACCAGCACCTTTTTTACATCTGTGGAAAGTGAGAACTGGAATTCTGTACCAAATAGTGTAAACGGAGTCCCCAAGTCTGAAGTGCCAACTAGTTTCGACCCCCTGCTGGCTACACTGGATTCTCTGTCGCTAGAAAACGAAGAAAACTGCTCCAACAGCGAGTTGTTTAACGCGCTGGAAAACCTGGGATTGAATGCCGAGGATCTGGAGCTGCTGCTCCTGGATGAGAGGATGATCCAGGTGGAAATGGAGCCGGAATACGTACCTTCCCTCAGCGATATCCTTACTAACAATGAGATCCTGTCATATATTCATGAATCATTAGAAAATAGGACAAGCAACAGGGATGGTCTTGTTCCCCTTACTGTCCCAGACCTTGTGGACCCTATAGAGGGCTCCTCGAATTCATATAACCCACCCTCCATGTCTGATTCGACTCCTACGACTGTTTCAAGCTCATATTTACCCTTCCGACCTCCCAGACTTTCGTCACCCATTCTGCATCTGTCGCAGCAGATGCAGCAGCACTTGAGCGCTCAGTCCCTGCACCAAAAATGCCACAGCTGGATTCCAGAGTCACAGATTAGCGAGGTTCCATTCCCTCAGCACAGTTCAGTACTTGTTAATGCAGTAGCTGATGTTCAGAATGGTCACTGGATCGCTCAACAAACTCCGGAGGAAGTCTCACAAGTCGATATAAAGTTTCCAGAACCCAGTAAACATCAGCAGCCTTGGTGCCAAAACCAGATGCAGTCCCATTTTCCGTATAAACACGAACATATGGGTGGCGGTGGCTCTCAAAATGGTATCTACCCCACCCACCAGTGGCAAGGACACAACTACATAGACCAACTGGTCACCGCTGGTAGCCATGTGGATTACAGTATGGCCACCGAGTCCCAGGAGGAGTTCAATAGTAGATCGGTTGGGGAATTGCCAACATCATCATCATCATCATCATCTTATCAGCAGCTTTACACAAAACAACCACCCACAAATTTGTCCTATACCAATCAGAAATCCTCAATGGATCACATTCTTCCCTCATTGGATGTTTATGAAATGTTTGATTCTGCACAATTCCATGACTCCACCCACAGAAAGGTAAGAAGTCATGAGAACCTGCATTTTATACCACAACAGTCTTCAACTCATTGATACTGAGTAAAGAACATGCTCAAGTGTCTGAGGTTTTACCCCACCATCAGGAGTTTGCAAGTTTGAAACCACATCCATGTGTGGCTCGCAGTCTAAAACACATCGTCTAGTCTATAGTTTGAATCGGCAAACAGAACACCAGCCCCGCCAACCTTTACGGGTTTTGCATCGCCGCACCACATTTTAACATCGGAGTACGTTGCTACGAGTTATTACTCGAATAGGAATCTAAAATGATCGACACTTCTACAGATGGTTTGCTCCCCTCTAATATTAACTGACCCCCTGGAAGCCTCGCCCCTTTCACCCCATCTCAAATTGGTTCCTTTGACTCAACTCAAGTTTTTCCCGTTTGAACGATGCGCTGACACAGGGAGTCCTCGCTTCCTGTTACGCAAAATGGAGAATGTTTGAAGCTCATTAATGTGGAACTCAAACTCCGTGCGTGTTCAACCTCAGTTAACATCAGACGCATGTATATATGTAGCTATAGCTATCGGATACGACTGAAAATTTTCAGACACTTAAAAAAAAATTTTTTTTAAAGAACAGACACCTAATTCAAGCATGTTTCCATAGAAACTGGAGTCATCTCTTTTAGCTAAAGTGTAGAAGGTAAAAAATGCAACATATGCACTTTATTATTAACTGTAACCGTGATAAACACTTATAACACGTGAAAAAACACGGACAATGGGTGTGGCAGATTCATGTTGTGATGGGTAGTTTTTTTTCTTCCCCCAAAAACACACATCCCGTCTACATAAAAACACAGAAAGTGTAGTTTTAACATTTCTCCAGATGTGAGGGTGTTTGCGACCCGAAATATTATTTTCATGTCGATGGGAGGATGACATTTTATATATATATATATATATATACACGTGAGGACAGAGCTTAAGGGTCAGGGGCGGGGGCTCAAAAGCAGTGGGACACTATGGGGCTCCAGCGGGACACGTCTGTCCTCATTAGGCTCAAAACTGTCTCATGTGTCTCACTACACAATATTTGTGTCCTCGCTATTTCAACTGTGTGTTATTATTATATTGTTATTATTTAGTGCAAGATATGGACAAAGCGTGGTAAAGGACAGAGTAAAACCCCACTTTTTGTGTAAGCAGACCGAGTTCAGTTCTTCATGTCTGGTGGGCAGTCCTGTTTTGTGTGTGTGTGTAAATTTTTGAGGTCGGAGCTTTCAGTTAAGAGAAAAGAGCTGCCGTGCTAAGTCAAGCATGAGCACCACTGACCTACAATCTACTCACAGCATTATCCAGCACACACACACACACGCACACTTCATCTAACACATTGTTGTTGCTCCATTCCCTAGATAATAATGCTAATTTCACACAATAGCTTTCTTTTGCTAAGTCTATTTTGTTTTCTGTGTGTGTGTGTGTGTGTGCGCGCGCTCTCAGATGGAAAAAGACTTCGTCCTCGACCCCACCACGACCTGCCCTCTCCCTAACAACAACGGTGTGGCACTGACGCTCGGCGACAAGCCCCGCCCACCTCTCCCAGATCCACCAGCCACTGGCTTCTACCTCTAACGGAAGCCAGACGACGGACCAATCAGAGCGTGCGCTGGCTAAATCTGACCGGCAGAAATGAACGACTAAAATGAAGCGTTTCTGATATTACTGTTAATATTTATTCAATTCTAAGGTTAGGTGAGGAAGTGGTTTAGTTATTCCAGATAAATCAGTAAGCACTCGGAAGTGTGTGTGTCGAGTTCTAATGCGTTTATGACGTTCGTGTATTATTCAGCTGAGGATTTCTCACGTTATTGGTCACGACTGGCCATTAAAGACTTCACCGGTCTATAAACGTATGTGTGTGCGTGCGTGCGTGCGTGAGACGCAGTGAAAGCTATACCTGGCTATATACTTAGACTGCACTGAGAGAGAGAAAAAGCAGTATTATGATAATAAATAGAAACATGAATATGCAGATGATTAATTTATTTATAAGTTAGTCAGATGATTATGAACGTATTGTATTTAATAGCTTAACTAACGCAGCACTTCTCTTTAAGCAGAAAAGGAAAAGGTCTCTCTTGTCGCTGCCTTTTGCTTCAACTTGATGCTTTAAGTTACACCAGCTAGCTGTGGGGTTTTTTTAAAATGAGGATTTTGTACATTTATGACAAAAATCTTCTCCTATTTCTTATAGAAAAGCCTAGCTAATATGATATGATACACTAGTTGGCATGCATAGGCATATATGTATTTATATGTCTATGTTGCCATGTAACACAACAGCCTAGTGGTGTTCAATAGCATTGTTAGCTTCCTCGTATGGGATTTCTACCGTCCCCCATAAATTAAGCTTCTTTTTTTTTCTTTTTCTTTTTTTTTCCTTTTTTTTTTTAAATTGTTACAAGAATGGTCGAAAGGAAATAATCTTGAAACGGGACATTTTAAAGAGTTTTGTAAAGTTGTGACGAAAGCCAGCTAGCATCAGATTGGAAAGTTAGCTAGGTGGTTTTGTTTTTTAGCTTTTGCTAATCGTATTTCTTAAACTCTCTCATTCCCAGTACGAGTCGATCCGAGCCATATTTTTTATGTTGTTTTTTTTTTTTTGTGTGTTTGTTTTTTAAACATCAAACCTGTGAAGTATTTCTAAAATCTGAAAAAAGCCTTTTTGTATTTCTTTTTTTTACTTGAGCTTGCTGATCTGAGACCGTTTGTGTGTGTGTGTGTGTGTGTGTGTTTTGTCGAGTTAGGGTTATCTGTGGTTTATCCAAGTGACAAACATGAAAAATGTTGACGAATTTAAAAAAAATCATTATTATTAAGACTGTACTATACTGGAGTACTATTATTATTATTATTATTATTATTATTATTAATAGTATTATTATAATTATTATGACGATGACTGGAGTAGGAAAAATAAGTGAAATATATATGTATTAATGTAATGCTATAAAATGGAATTTCTACATACAATTAATTACTTAAAGTGCAACCTTCTTTTAAAAAAAAAACGTGGTGTTGTGAGAAAGCAGTCACGATATCATCCTCTTGGAATCGGCAAATTTCTGCTGTTTTTCCTGTCAAGTTCCTGTATTTCTTTAATAATATGTAATGAATTGTCACCAAAATAAGGTGTATATCCAGTGTAAACATGTCCAGACTTTCATTAGCATTAGCAGTGTATCCTATAGCTTGCTGAGCTCCATTCAGCCGCCGGTTTAAGAGCCGCGAGAGTAAAAACAGCAAACTGTGACTCTCCGACTCGTCCTCTCACCGTTTACGCACAAAAAAAAAGCAAAAGAGTTCTTTCGGTGTGAGAAGTTTTCTAAAGAGTGTGAGTGATGCTTGGACGCTCGTGCTCATCTAAAATCCACCAATAGGAGGATGGAAGATTCACAGGATGGCAAGAAAACATGGCGATACGATACGGCAATAAACCAAACGCGCTAATGGGCAGAAAACGTTTCCTAATCATGTCGCGTTTGCGTTTACGCGAAGCCGTTTTCTGCACGAGCCGATTTCCGAATGCTGCCGCGTCCTTTAATCGCAGGTTTATCGTTCGAGGTTCTTCATCGTATAGTCTGACACAGAGACGCACGCTATCACGCAGTCTCTTATAGAATTTAGAGTTTATTGTACAGGATCTCATACAGCGTGACGAAAGATAATCTCACGCAAGTTACAAATACATTTTTTAAAAATAGTTCATTGTTTGTTGTCAATCTGTTGGCCAAGCAAATGTTCTAGCAGTTTAGCTTACTTACGAATAACTTCGTCACTGCACATGAAATACAGAACGCATTTTATTACAGGAACGTATTTAACACATATTGCATATTTATGACTCTTACATTTGAGATCAAAAGATTAATACAGTATTTGAAACAAAATAACTTGTATATTATAATATATATATATATATATATATAAACGGCGTCTTAAATATACCTACTTAAAGACGGTTCTTCAGTGAGGTGGCATCAGCTCAAACTGAACCATACAGTGAAATTTCAAAATCAAAAATAATAAAAACAATGAAAAGGTGTAATGTACACGAGTTTTTGTTGCTAGCACAGTTTTAAAACAAAACAAAACAAAAAAACACTCGTAGCACTCGCAGGAGATTTACTTACTCAAACTTCTACTTCAATGAAATGTTTACGAAGAGCTAGCTTGTTATGTAGCTAACGTTAACTAGCCATGATGCTAGCTAGCCATGAATCGCGTTTTCGTCATCAGGGACTACTAATTTTGAGTTGGTTAAAATATACTAGAGTAATTCTAAACGTCCTAAATTCATTCTGCTGGAAACCGAGCCAACGTTTGGCCCCACTCTCTCGTAACAGCGTGTCAGGACGAGTTCTCGAGTTGTGAGCGTGTGCTTTGGAAAGGAAGCCAGAGAATCACAAATGCAGCACGAAAGTTGATCAGATAGAACATTTAGAAGCTAGCTAAGGTGGACGTTTCTCTCTTCAAGTGGTGGTTAGCTAATTTGATATCATTTTAAAGTTATCTAGATAGCTACTTTTTTTTAATGAAAGTTTTTACGAAACTAACAGTCAAACAACGACCAACCGAAACGTAAAAATGGGTTAATAAATATTTATACGAACGTTTTTGGTTGCGTGTGGTGTTGTTGTTGTTTTTTTTAGCTATTTAAGAAAGCTAGCCACACAAGCACACCAAATACCTTAGCAAGTCGTGCTGCTAATTTGCCACCTTTCTGTAATAACAAGTTGAACGTTTATCATGAAAATGTACACATTATAAATATGAATGAATGAACGAAAAGAGGTTGGGGTAACTAAAACTCGCGTGAGCACATGACGTAGAGCGATAGAACGATTTGCAGACTTAATACTGCACTAATATTCTGTACTGTGAAGGGGGGGGGGGGGGGGGGGCGGGGCAG
>JANDJT010000164.1:14663434-14683610 GCA_024331685.1 Stegophilus panzeri
ACATGTTAGGGGGGGAAAAAATGATAATAATAATAAATAACATGGTGCCATAATGGTGAATTTCTCGTTGTGTTTAGTGTCGTACATGTTGAGGATTAAAAAAAAAAAAAAGAAATATTAAATAAAATTCACGCCAGAGTTTTGTTGAATGAAGTGGGGAAGGAGGGAATACATACGTACAGTATGCAGTGTTATCCGTTTGTCTTTGAGATGTATCCTTCAATCCTGGAATTAAATGATTCATGCAATTACAAGGTCACGTGTCTCGTGTATTTATTGAATCGCAAATCCATTTTTAACCGTTGTGGTCTGGGGTTTTTCTTCTTTTTTGTTGTTGTTGTTAATGTAAATATTTGTTTGCTAAGCCTATCTAGCTTCCTAGCTAGATAGCTGTCATGCCATGAAGGTTAGCTAAACAACACATATGGCTAGCTAGCAAATTACGGCGTAGATAAGGTGTTGCATATAGCTAGCTAGTTAGTGTAACAGCGAGAGGTTGTTATCGCAGTAGCTAAACATAAAGAGCTAGCCGAATAGGTAGCTAGCGAAGTTCTAGATTTCAACCTGAGTATAAAATATTGAACAAGGTCATGATTGTAGTAGCTAAATGTTAGTTTTTTGTTTTAGCTCCACCCCTCTTTGGAGTCAACATTTGGCCCCACCCGCTTTGTAATGTTACGGTGATTGGGTACAAGATCTGGAGATGTGATTTGGCAGTGGAAGCAGAGAAGCATAAAAGCAGCATGTAGTTGTGCGTGAACTGAGATTTTTGTCGTTAACATAAAACATTAATATTCGTGATTAGTTACAGATCATATTTTACACAGAAAATGACGTCACAATAACAGCTGCAGAGTTTATTAAAGATTTCATTACAGTATAATATGTAAATAATTACATTATCATCATCATTAATTACAATCAGTGATTTCATATTTTTGTGCTATAATTAGATTTTGTCGTGTGTGTGTGTGTGTGACGGACAGGGTGTGCGTGAGAGGAGAGGGTCAGTAAGCGGTGTTCGTCAGGCTCCTGGAGAGACTCGTCTACACTCTCAAACATGAGCAGACAGAGACGAGGGGGGTTGTCTCTCTCTCTCTCTCTCTCTCTCTCTTTCTCTATCGTTCTGACATGTTTTTTTTCTCCTGCTCTACAGTTGAGGACTCTGAGTGGTTTCATCGATCGGTTTACTTTTTTAAAGTCGTTTGTTTCCATCGTTCTCGAGCAGCACTTGACGTCCTGCACTCTCAGGAAAACACCAAGCTCTCTCTCTCTCTCTTTCTCTCTCTCTCTCTCTCTTTCTCTCTCTCTGTTCATCAACTCCTCTACAAGTCTGTCAAAACATATTACTTCTGCTATGATTTTTTCTTTCTCTCTCTCCTTTACAGAGCTAATCGTAATTTGAAGTTCCTCGTCATCCTCCAGACATGTTAAATGTGAAAGAGGGAGACAATGAGGAAAGAGAGATGAGAGGTGGACAGGGTGAGAGAATAGAAGCAGAGATGGAGAGATGAGAGAGTGAGATGGAGATATGTTGAGAGAGATGGAAAGATCAGAGAGAGAGGTGGACAGGGTGAAAGAAAAGAAGGAAAGATGGCGGGATGAGAGTGATGGGAGGGATCAGAGAGAGATAGGGCTATCTGAGAGAGATGTAGAGATGAGAGAGAGATGGAGAGATGAGAGTGTGAGATGTGAGAGATGAGTGAGAGCGAGTCATGTGAGAGATAGAGAGAGAGACAGAGAGGTGTGAATGATGGACTGAACAGTTGAAGGTCACTGAATGTCTAGTAGTTTTCCTCCATGAAGGACGAGGCTGTGATTGGTCAAGCGTGACTTACTGTACTTTACCTCTGTGTGTGTGTGTGTGTGTGTGTGTGTGTGTGTAAATCACTGTTGTTTCCAAACACTTTTACTAGAAAGCTCAGTGTGTGTGTAAACTGAGGGGGATGTCACAACAGATTTGCTCAAAATGTTGCACACACACACACACACACACACACACACACACTGAGCTGATCACACCCCTGCTCTCACTGCTGTACCTCTCTTCCTCTACATCCATCCTCTCATCATTCTCATCATCTCTGTTCCTCCATCACCATGACTCACATCCACCTCTTTTTCTTTGTTTTCCTCCTTTCCTCTCTCCATATAATCGTTTCTCTCCATCTCTTTCTCTCTATCTCTTCCTCCTTCCCACTGTTGTTCTCTCTCTCTCTCTCTCTCTCTCTCTCTCTGTTTATCTCTGTTTATCTCTTTATCTTTCATCTCTTTGTGAGGGAGAGGACACTCGCTAGAATGGACAGATGTAACACCTCTGTCAAATAACAACTGGATGACAGGAGGGACAGAGGAGAGAAAGAGAGGAGTGGCGGCTCTTTAGTGTGTGTGTGTGTGTGTGTGTATATATGTGTGTGTGTGTGTTCTCTTGTTTCCTGGTGTGACTCGAGGCCGTGTTCAGGCTCGTCGTTAGTGTCATCAGTAATTAATCAACGTTAATAACAGAGTTACACTAATTGGGCAGTAATAAACCTCATGTGCACACACTCTCATTCTCTCCCTCTCTCTCTCTTTGTAGAGACGCTGAAAGCGACAGCGTTGAAAGGTAGAACTAGAAGAAAGAAGAATGAAACAGAAGAAAGAAACTACTGAGTCTGAATTCATTCCCTGTTCACTACGTAGTGCACTATTTGGGGAGCAGCCATTTTGTATAGTGGTGTCTTGTTTTGTTTTGGGTTTTTTTCTCTGAGAAGATAATCACATAATTCTGTTCAATGAACCGGATGCAACTACATTTACGTATTAAAAAAAATATTCTGATTCTGAAAATACACCATCATTAAGTGATATAAGTAATATCGTAAGTTTTGATTAAAATAAAAACTAGGACAATTATCGTGATATAACATGGTGCCCCGCGGGTTTAAAGCGTTCTCTTCGTCGCCACCTGCTGGTCAGATAATAAACTGCAGCTGTATTCAAAACCCAAGCGCTTATAATTAAATAAAAATAAGTAAACAAACAAACTAACAACAATGCGCTTATAATTCATCATCAACTAAAAATTTAAAATATTCAATTTTATGACGTAGTGTTTTCCGATAATTAAATACGACAAATACTCCTTTTATTTACCAATAATGTTACTAATAAATAAACACTTGATATATTCTATTTTTAAATGACATTCATTACAACGTTAGTAATGACTAACTTCTTTAGATGTTCTATTTATTTACAGATAATATTATTTAAAAAAAAACAATTATTTAATCAGGCCTACTAATATTGTTACTAATAACTAAAATCTTTAAATACTATTTACAGGTAATATTATTAAAAACTAAAAGCTAAAAACTTTTTTAAAAATGTTTACATATGCTAAAAAGCTGTTTATTTGTCTGTTTATTTGTTATGTTAATAACTCATAACTGAGACTTAAAAAAAAAAATCACTTCGGATATATTATAGATATTGTACAGGTGCATCACCTGCTCAGGTTCGATGTGGCTCGCGCTCAGGTGAGGCGCTTTTCATCTCCATTCATCCAATCCATTGTGATTGGATCCGGACGGTGTCTGAGCACCGCCCACTTGCGTGTGTCGGGGGAGGGTGGGGGTCCAGGCTGAGATCTGACGGCGGAAAAGAGCGCGCGCGTGTTGTCTGCGGTGTCGGTGAGCATCACGGAGAGAGCGCGAGAGGTAAGCAGCCTAAACTCCCACTTCCGGTTATTTGAGGTGAAAAGGAGAGTGCAGGGAGAGAGGTCGGGATTATTTAGGAATGCGTGTGTGACTGACACAACGAGCTCTTCTCTACACTTCTTTATTATTCATAAGAGTTAAGGAACATTCGGGAATGAGCTGGGGGATTTAAAATTTTAAAACAACAAAAACAATCATTAAAGTTGATTATTATTATTATTATTATTATTATTATTATTATTAGGAGGAGGAATCCTAAAAGTAAACACTGTAAAGCACTATAGGTTGCTAATAATGAAATAAAAACACGTTTGGACTTTTTGATGTGTTTTAAAAGTCTGTTTCTGTAGTGGAATTGAACCTGGAAATGTGTTATGTTTTCTTTTTTAAAAAAATTCCAGGTCAATGTGTGTGAAAGCTACAAAAATTTGGACTAAACATCCATGATGTTGCTTCTTACAAAAAATGTAGAGAGCCGACAGATGTTTGCTTTCTGAATTTTGGCTTTTTGTGTTCGTACTTGAGCTACGTGTCTAAAACCAAATAAACGCGTGTAGCGTTCAGATTAGCACGGTCGACATTTGTCGGATTTTTTCTGCCTCCGCCTCCTTAAAGAGTTCGTGTCACAAAGGTTAAAACGAATCAGTAACGTGACGGTGGATAACCCGACCCCGAGTGGCCCGAGTACAGAGCCCTGAGCGACGCCTCAACTCAACTCAACTCAGTGTCTTCACTGTCTTAGTTTTGCAGTGGCGCTACGAGGGGGTTGTAGCTAACAGTAATAAAAAGCGTGTAAAAGTCTTTAGCGTGGCTTTTTGGAGTCTCGGACAGATTTGTCAACTCTGCAGGACACACTGGTACCTGTGAACGTGCACAAAAGGACAAAATCACAGAGAGAAAACTCCAGGAAAGGGGTGTGGCCTACAATCTTGTACAGTCTTGTACAGTCAAGATGATTCAAATGACATGAGATGTAAAAATGGTGTTACTTATGTGCTCTGAGGTAAATGTGTGACGCGTTAGACACAGTTTGGTGAGATTTTGGACTTTTTTTGGCTGAACATTTGCCTTAAATCAATATTTTATTATAAAACAAAGGAAGAAAGTACTGGTGTTGTGTGTTGAGACCATGAGCTCCAGATTATCCTAATCTCTCTCTCTCTCTCTCTCTGTGTCAGATGTTCAGAGGTCAGCTTTATCGGGGATGATTAGATCTGTTCTGTACAGTATTACTGACTGGACTTCATTAGCAAAGAGCAAAGTGTAGAGCGAGATTAGGACAGAGCATGGATTGTGATTGGGTCAGAAGGTGTTGATTAGTTCTCTAGAACAGCAGCTCTGACAGTAGCACAGGTTTATATTAATCATTATCGTTTCTATAGTAACAGCTCGTTCACAGGGACTCATATAGCAGACGCTCTGATGATAATAAACAGATAACAAAAAATTCCTTGAAACTCTGACATTTTCTTAAAGTAAGGAGACGTTTATTCATGTAACGTGTATGGAAGGAGTCTCCAGTGTCAACGCTTTGTAACGGTCAGAGTTACAAGCTGTAACTTTAAGTTTTCCAACATCTTCAGGACAGAGGAGTTTATGCTTCTTTGCGGTTTCTCTGTAACACGCTGCGTTTCTTTGTGTCTGTCTATCTATCTATTTGTCTATCTATCTAATAGACATCAGTATTTGTACATACGCATAATATTCAACCATATTTTAAAGAAATACAAAAATCTGTCCATCTCTCTCTCTCTCTCTGTCTGTCCCTTCTAATCTCCATCTTTCCTGTCCCTCTGTCTGTCTGTCTCTCTTTCTCTTTTTGTCTGTCTATCATCACTCCAGACGCTCCCTAAAATATTAATGAACTCGAGCTCTGGCCTTTTTTTCTGTCCGACCAACAGCTGCCCTGTGGACAATAACATCTCTCGTCACGCATCACTCACACACGCGCACACACACACACACGCGGGTACACATTGTACTGTCTGTAATCCGGTATACAACATTAGCTCTTTCCCCTGCTCACTGTACTGTACATCCAACTGCTGTTCATTGTACAGAACATTATTAATATTCATAAGTATTATCTGAGATTGTCCACTGTTACTATAAAGGTGTGAGGTGTTTTTGTAAAAAAAATAATTAATAAATAAAGTTCAAAATGCAAAAATGTTTATTCAGAATAATAATTCTGACAGTAAATATCTGTGTGTGTGTGTGTGTGTGTGTGTGTGTGTGTGTGTGTGTTAGGATGTCTGTGCTGCCGTTGTTGGTGTTAGTTTTGGCATTGACGTCGCAGTCCATGTCGTCTAACACCACCTTCACCTGCCCCAGACACTGCACGTGCCACCTGGAGCTCAAATTCTCCTCCTGTTCCAGCGCCAATCTCACCGACCTGCCCGCTGTCCTCCCTCCTTACACCGAACACCTCAATCTGTCCTTCAATCACTTGGTCTTGATCAGGAACCAGGCTTTTCAAGATGTACGCCGTCTACACACGCTGCTCCTGAACGATAACAAGATTAACAGCTTGAGCGACGGTGCCTTCGAGCCTCTCGAGTTCCTCCTGAGACTCGACCTGAGCCGCAACCGCATTTCCATCCTCTCGGAAGGATTCTCGTTGGGTTTGGTTTCTCTTCAGGAGCTCTTGCTGGTGGAGAACCGGCTCTCGAGCCTAAATGAACATGGTTTCTTGCACCTCGATGCCATTCGGAAGCTTGACCTGCGCCACAACTCCATCAGCTGCATCCACGCGAGGGCGTTCAGCTCTCTTAGCACTTTACGGCGCGTGTACTTGGATCACAATAATATCGGCAATCTTGAAAACAGAGTTTTCTTCATGACGAGGAACCTGGAAGAGCTCGGGCTGAGCGGTAATAACATTAGCCGCCTCAATGTCGGCCTCCTTTCTCCACTAACTAGCCTAACCTTGCTTAATTTAACCTATAATAATCTATCGGCGGTGGAATTTAAGGCGTTCATCAGCCTGGACACGCACAGCACACGTATTCACCTCCGTGGGAACCCTTGGACCTGTGATTGCGATTTGCAGCGAGTTTTCCGGAAAGTTCACAGTGTCCACAGGCTGCAGCTGGACGACTACAACAACCTGAGCTGCTATCTGCCCGAGGAGCTTCGCGGTTACCTCCTAACGGACGTCGAGCTGTGCTTCGCCGAAACAGTCACCATACTCATCATTACCCTCACCGTGATGATCACCGTCGTGGCGGCCATCATCATGGCTGAGAAAAAGAGGAAGAAAACAAATAAAGGGAAGCACTGGACGGAGGTCAGCGAGATCTCGTGCGAATCGCAGAACTGAGAAGGAACACGCAGGACTGAGATTTTTCACATTTTACATTACCAAATACTGCAAAAATCTGGCAATAAACTGTAACCTGAAAAAAAATTACATCAATTCAGGACAGAGCCACAAATACCTCTATCTATTGTATGAACCTTTTAAATGTTTACTTTCTTTAAAATGTAAACATTCAAACATGCATTCATTCCCAAAAGTGAAACCAAGTGTCGGCTTTTCATTTTTCCCCAAACATCTTCCTGACACATTTCTGTCATTTGACGTATTTGATTCATTTGAGGTTTTTTGAGTCATGAGTCTTTTTTTTGGATAACTAGTGACTAATTAGAGTACCAACAAGCTTGCTTGCTCCCTAGAAGTGTAAATTTATTAAAGTGAGATCAGCTGTCATGTACAGATGGAGAAGCTGAGTAATAAAACCCAAATTTAGCAATGAAAAAAAAAAAAAAAAAACATTAAAAAAAAAAAAAACATGTTAAGCTTCAAATGGAAAACTGCCTCAGCCCACAGTGGCTTTTGGGAAATTTCTGGTCCTGAAGTCTACAGCACAGTTGACTCTGATTCTCAAAGTGGTGATGGAGATTTAACCGCGCTGACTAAGTGGAGAGGTTTTAGGGAGAAATTTGTTGCACTACAACGAAAACACAGAACAATTTAATTCCCATTCAGGATAATTTGGGAACGCTGTAGTTCCTCATATCTAACTGACTTGGTTCAACCTTACATTTTGCATGAAATATAAAGTAAAGAAAAATATATTCACATAAGTACATTAAATTAAAAGTGATATTTATAATGCACATAAAAATAAAGTTGTGATGTTTGTTTGACTTGAGATTTGTTGACTTATTGATCTGTTTATCTGATTGTAAATGATAAAGGTGTGTTGTTATTGTAAATAAATATTGAAAAAATGTTTCCACTGTGTAGCTTTTTTTATTTTTTAAAATGTTTCTTATTTCAGTCAAGGCATTTCCCGGTGTATGTGCCAAAAAGGCAAAAATCATCTGCATGCCTGCTGCTCAAGCCATTGACTTGTCATGTGGGCGGGGCTTCAAATGGGAACAAAAAGCAAGCTAACGCGGAAGTTGTGGGTGGAGCTTAATTTGCCCCAACATGACAAATCCAACATAAACTAAACTACATTAAACAAACACTTAAATTTAGAAAAGATTTTAAATAGTTTTTTAAAGTTAAAAAATTAAATAATAACTTTCATAGTGTGATTAACTAGTACAGAGTACAGATTGGATTATTAAAACCCAAATTTAACAAAGAAATGATTTAAAAATATATATTTTTATATAATTAGATATAAAGTTATATTTTTCAAAATAAATGTTTGTGTTATGCTTTATCTTGTTGTTTTTTTGCTCTTTTGAAATTACATTTTGGATAAGGACTGATTGTTATTATTAGTAGTAGTAATAGTAGTATTTTTAATAAAATAACTTCAACTGTATTATTATTATTACTATTATTATTATTAGTAGTAGGCCGGCTGCAGGCTGCAGCAAATCAGCGTCTCCCTGTGTTGTGATTGTGGGTCTCTTGCCAGGCGTAGTTGGTTATTTGCGTAGCACTCCACCTTATCCTGTGGTCTGTTTTTCCCTGCTAATCAATGTGTGTGAGGGTTAGGGAAAATTTACTACTAACCATTGCAGTACTCCTCCCGTTATAATTGCCACATTTGGCGGAGTCGGTAAAATTAGAGTAAATCCCATTATATGGGCTTCCCTCCACTCCTGGTGTGCCACAATCTGGCATGGTCGGCAGGATCGCCAAATTTGGCAGAGACGTGGGTACCAAATTCTGTGTGTATTAAGCAAGTGATTGTGTATTATTATTATTTATTTATTTTCATTATTATTTTTTTAAAGCAAAACTGCAGTGTGCGGTATCGATGCCATTGTGGTAGGTATGTGTCCGGCCTCTACTACCTGTTAGATCTTCCTCTCCGTTATTGGTAAGGGCATTAAATTTATGGAAGGGACCCAAGAATTGCAAGATTTGGAGATCCACTTGAGGGCATATAATGAAAGGCCGCGTCAAGAATATGTGTCGGTTGTGTCACATGACCTTAATATTGCATCTTTGGTCGTTTCTGCAACATTGCTTGACCCACCTCGGCCAGTCAATGTTGGTTATACTGTGCCTGAAAGGTTTGCTTTTGTGCTTAGGGACAGGAGTTGTCCAAAGTCTAATGGTAAATTTGGCATAGGCATTGAGGAATGGGTTAGGGAGGCACACGCATGTATGTGAATTTGTTGTTTGTCTCAAGTAGATCAGGCATTCTTCCTTCTGGACTATTTTGGGGGTGACGTGTGGGAAGAAATTCGGTATTGTTCTGATTTGGGGTGTGGTAATTTGGAGCCAATTATCTTGGCATTGCGTGAATTATGCGGTTGCACTCAGTTGGATGTATTCCTCTTGGAGAAAGTTAAGCAGCAATTTTCCAACATTTTACTGCGGAGATTAAATATGTTACAGATGCCACTTTTTAGATGGGAACTTGAGCAAATAGTTTGTTGTTTGTCTGCGTTTACTCTGTTGGAAGTTTCTAGCAATGTGATCAGGGGCCGGAGTGAGAACCTGGAGGGGTGTGGTGTTGGAGTCAGTTGGTCTTATTGGTTTACCTCCGCTAGTACAGCGTGAGGGGTCATTAGAAGGTCCAGGATCTGTGGGCCCAGTGGTGTACTAGGTCATGGAGGCCCCTAAGGAACAAGGGGCCATATATTGCGTTGATAGGTAACCTGGGTAAGGTCTATCGTTGAAGACTTGAATCCAGATGGAGTCTTTTTTGCCTTGTCCCTGTAGAGGGGTTTATTACCTTTGGTTTGGGGTGTCATTAGATGTTGATTTGTGAGTTTTGGTATCTGAAACCCATCAGTTGGTGGTGCACCACCTTTTCTTGTTTTGTGCCTTCATTTTCATCTGGCTCTTGGGGTTTGGCAGTGGCTACGGATATAGTGGTAACTGCCTTGGTGGCCTCGGAACCCAGTAGCAGGGGTGCGGGGCCTATTATGGGGGCCAGATGTTCGGTTTGAGGGGCAGCTCAGTAAAGAGCCCAAGAAGATCAAGGAATAAAATGGTGATTAACCTTTCAGAAAACATCACTGTCTGAGGCAGAAATGGAAATTCTACACAAAGGCTTCTCATTTATACTAACGAACCAGATACTAGGACCAAAACATAAAGAGATGACAGCACAGATTACCCAGTGTCACTGTAGACTGAAACCGGATTTCTTTTTTGACCCAGGACAGGGACACAACACCCTATCTGTCCAACCAGACTGGGAACCCCCACCCAACAAAGTACCAAAAATGGTCCATTTTTTATTTTATTAACAAGTGTCCTGGATATAACTTATGTTTCTGAGATGGTGATCTATAAATTCAGCCACACGATACGACTCTGAATCAAAGTCATGGATGATTGGACGACCGCATAGCACTCTGAAGGGAACAGTCCATTTTTCAGGTGGTTTGTGAATCTTTGGGAGAAGATAAAATTGCTTCATCCCTGGAGACTCTGGGCCACTAAGGTAAGTGAACTGTTTTGTTGTAATAAATTTGGAGTCTTTTAAAGATGTTAATATTTGTAGAACTCTGTCCTGGGTCTCTTTTTGAATTGAATGTGGTAGTATTATATAATGCTTCTTACACGCTTACTGCTTCTGTGGTGTAGTGGTTACTGTCCGCATCAGTGGTGGGGTTCCAGAAGGTGTGGAATGTGCAGGGAAGGAGTGTGTGTGGAAGATGGGGCAGGTGAGGGATGTGCTCTCAGGAGGAAGATGAGGAGCAGGTGAGGGTGGATACACAGCTGGGAGAGCAGACAGAGGGGTGTAATATAAGATGGGTGCAGAAGGTGAGGGGGTCCTGGTCTTATGCTGGTGTTTGGGTAAAGGGAGAAAGTCTAAAATTAATTCAGTATCACACCTCCCCACTCTACTCCTGTCTGCCTCCCTCCCATGATTGCACCCCTCACCACCCACACTCACTACCTGCACTCCAGGGTGTGCACTCTCCTCCTGCTCCTGCTGCTCCTCCTGCTGCTCCTGCTGCTGCTCCTGCTGCTCCTGCTGCTGCTCCTGCTGCTCCTGCTTTCCCTGAGACTGCCCCCACAATCACTCAGTCAGTCAATTTACCCACACTGCACCCTGAGTTCATACCACCCTCTTTCCAATTACTCTATTCTCTTCCTCCACCTCTCCCCCAGCCTACACTCTCCCCACCCTCCTTCCACTTGCTTTATCCTCTTCCTACTCCCCAGCACACTCACACAACACTCCTTCCAATTGCTCCATCCTCTTCCTCCACCTATCCCCCAGCCTACACTCATCACCTGCACCTTCCAGAGAAACACACCCACCACAATCTACTCCTCCACACCTCAAACTCCATTAACCAAGAGCTCTAGTTGAGTTTTGATCAAGCATGTTCTGATCCACAGAGGTGATTACTCAGCCAACTGAGCCACAGAGTCTCTCATACACCCCTGCTTCCATCACACATTCATACTGCTACAGCACCATGTTGTAGTCTTAAACCTGCCAAAAGAAGGGTTAGAACCTAAAAACACCACACCACAAACATGAACTCTAACCACTACACCACCAAGGGACAGAAGCAACCAGTGTGTGTTGGACTTTTATCATTATAAATCACTTCACGAGGCCGGACAAATTTTAGTCTTAATCTAGCCAAAAGGCAGAAGAGAACCCACACCTTCTGGAACTCCACCACTGGAATGAACTCTAACCGCTACACCATCAAGGCTCAGACACCCCACATGTGTGTTGGACTTTTGCCATAAAAAAATCACTTCATGAGGCCACAACAATTTTTAGTCTTAAACCAGGCAAAAAGCTTCTATGTTTCGCCAAGAAACAGGAAGTTGTTATAACTCAAACATACAACGTCAAAATCTGCTCCATACTTCACGTTTGATAAAAGTCCCAGTCTGAAGCGATCTTCATGCCAATATTCAGTTATACTCATAGTGCCACCTGCTGCCAACAGGAAGTGACATGTTTTTCACTGATGTATTCCAAGCAACATGTGCTAAAGTGTGCTATCACTGCTATTAAACAGGAAATTGTTATCACTCATGCATACAATGCCTAATCTTCCCAAAACTTCACGTTTGATACGAATCCTGGCCGGAAGACATCTACAGGTCAATATTAAGTTATAGTCATAGTGAGACCTACTGGCAACAGGAAGTGCCATGTTTTACACTGTGATGCACTCCTAAATATGGTAAATGTGCTAACAACATGTTAGAAACCTGTTACACCATGCTAGCAACACTTAGCTGTACCAAACTTCACATATTTGATACAAATCCAGGCCTGAGGCTATATACTTTCCAATATTCAGTTATAGTTCCAGCGTCACCTGCTGGCAACATGAACTGACATGTTTTACACCAACTCAGATATACAATGTTCAATCTACACCAAACTTCGCGTTTTAATAATAATAATAATAATAATAATAATAAACTTTATGACAACAAATGAGTTAATCAGTTTTTCAGCTACAGGGAAGTTTAGCATAGGGAGCAGTCTTGCAATATTTCTGAGCTGAAAAAAGGATGCTTTAACAGTGCTCTGTACAAAAGAATCAAATGTAAGGCTGGTATAAAAAATTACTCCAAGGTTCCTCATTTTACTTTGAGTCTCTAGAACAGAGCCATCAACAAACAGAGAAAGTGGACCAGCTTTGAGAATTTGCTGACGGGAACTTATAAGCATAACTTTGGTTTTGCCGCTATTCAGGCACAGAAAATTATTATTCATCCACGTTTTTATCACAGAAATACAGTCAGAAAGAAAACAAACATCAAGGTTTTCACCAGATTATGAGTGAATGTAGATTTGGGTATAGTTGGCATAAAAGTGATAATGGAGGCCGAGCGATCGCAGCAGATGCCCGAGTGGAGATAAATAAATATTGAAAAGTAAAGGGCCTAAAACTGATCCCTGGGGAACACCAGTGAGCACAGAGCTAGTGTCAGACCTGTAACCACCCATAGAAATAAACTGGGAACAGTCAGTAAAATAAGATTTAAACCAGTTTAAAACTGTCCCCGACACACCAAAAACACTTTCAAGGCAGGTAAGTAAAAGACCATGATCCACAGTATCGAAAGCAGCTCTAAGATCAAGAAGAATAAGAATGGAAGTAGCGCCAGAATCAGAGGCCATCAACAAGTCATTGGTAACTTTGACCAACGCCGTTTCAGTACTGTGAAATTTACGAAAACCTGACTGAAGGGGTTCAAAGAGGTTATTAATTGTAAGATGATTACATAATTGAGAAGCAAAACTGAAGATCTGAGATGGGACAAAAATTGTTAAAATCATCCAGGGCAGCGTTTTCAAGTGTAAGTGTAACAAGTGTAACAGCAGCAATCTTTAGTAATGCTGGAACAACCCCAGTCTCCAATGATTCATTTATAATACCGAGGATAGCAGGGTACCAAAAATCGAAGTAAGATTTAAATAGGCTTGTGGGAATAGATCAAGCCAGCAAGTGGTCGATTTCATGCTGGATACCTCCCTTGTGAGAGCCTCAGAATCAAACAGTGAGAAAAGAGTGAAAGAAACACCAGTGAACCCAGATGGACGAAGGAGTGAAGTGGCAGAGTCAGGTGTAACAGAAATTTGTCATTATACCAGGGAGCAGAGCGGGTGAATGTAACCTTACATGACCTTAGGGGAGCGAAAGAGTCTAGATTAGTAGCAAGAGCAGAATTTAACTGTAGAACTTTCTCCTCCAGCGATGAGGGATGCAGATCGCTTAAGGTGGAAACAACCGAATTGGAGAAAACTGTCTGATCAATAGACTTCCACTTCTGGAAAGTTACTGATCGGATGGTAGGCTCACTTGGATGATACAGTTCCAGATTAGAAAAGACAGCTGAATGATCTGACAGTCCAACGTCAACAGATGAAAACTGCGATACAAACGAGCCATTTGCAATCACGAGATCCAGGGTATGACCCTTGTTATTAGTCAGGTCAGTTACAAACCGTGTGAAGATAAAATAATCAAGTAGTGACAGAAATTCCTTAGCCGTCACAGAGTCACTCCGATCCACATGAATGTTAAAGTCTCCCACAATTAGAATTCTGTGGAACTTCATTCTCAACAGTCAGTACGGACAACAAGATTCCGATATTAACCCGATTTAGACAATACTCTGATTAGGAAACTACTATGTAAACAGCAATTTTTTTATTACCTTAATCCAACTAAAGTCATACTCGAAGTAAACACAAATGGAATTAAGACGTGTGGAGTATTCCTATTTTAGTTTCAGACGCAGCCCACGGTTTCAAGCAGTCGTCTATTAGCACGTATAGCACGACAAATAATTAACTGCACTCAAAGCTTTCATAAAATTAAAAACGAAACACCTAAAACTGTATACGGCACCATAACGAAGACGAACTTGTATGTTAATACGTGAAATTCGGGAGGGAACGTCAGACGGCGTGGCGTGGGGACGTAATGACGTGTGCCGTTAATCGATCTACGTTCTATAACATGTGAAACAGGGACATGAAAGGATTATTCTAAAAGCAACTCATGTAAACACCTTAATCAGAATTTTATATGTCATATTTCGAATAAGGTCAATAATTAGATTACTGCTGTCCATGTAAACGTAGTGATTGACAGGAAGTCAGCAAACTATGACATAAAAGCTGCATGTGTCTTAGCCTTAGGTGGTTTATAGACTATAGCAATGATGGTAGATATAGGAGCAGAAATACACAAGACCAGGCATTTAAATGATGGAAACTGGGGAGCTTATAGCGAACTTCAGTTACAATAATGCCTCCGCCTCTGCCAGATAACCTCTGGAAATGTAATACTCCAAAGCCTGCTGGAGAGATCTGGTTAAACAGGAGCCCATCATTTTCTTTATGCCAGGTTTCGTTTAAAAACAACAAGTCCAGTTTTTTATCTGTAAGAAAATCCGATAAAGCAGCGCCTTGTTATTCACGGACCGCATAAACCAGGCGACAATGGTTTAACAGGGAACCGATATTAAATTACTGTGATCAACACCAGTATGAAACAGTTCGTTGGTCTTACGTCGACAGGTAGGGACAAAGATGTTAGGAGAGGATGAGACAGCAAAACTGATGATGGAAAAAACCCTGATGGACATATGGTTTAGGATGTAGCAATCCTGTGTCTCGACAGAGTTTGTAAGAGTCTTTGCCTAGACAATAAGAGCTCTGTTTTAAATTCAGAAGCTGGCGTGTAGTGTACTTTAAGGCCATGGTCATTAAGTGCACACTCACAGCCGGACCGAGGTGTTGATTCCGCGTTGCACTCTGCAGGCTATTCCAGGTGGAACACAGAAGTACAAACAACAGTCCAAAGTATATAAAATGGCACCACCACATCGCAACCGTAGGGGCAGTGAAAACAATCTAACTTAAATAAACAAACAAACAAAACGGTGACAGGAGCGACAGCGTACCCTGTCAATCGGAACCACTATGTACTGAACTACAGAGCTGATTCAGACACATCGGTTCTTGTACAAAACCTGGCCTGAGGCTATCTACATTCCAATATTCAGTTATAGTCATATGCTGCCAACATGAAATGACATGTTTTACACTGACGTATTCCTAGCAACATATAAAAAAAATATGCCAGCAATTCTCTAAACGTGCAAGCAACATGCTAGCAACACTTAGCTAAGTGCTAAAGCGTGCTATTACCGCTGTTAAACAGGAAGTTGTTACAACTCAAGCATACGAGGCCTAATTTTCCCAAAACTTCATATGTTTGATAAGAGTCCTGGCCTGAGACACCTACATGCCAATATTCAGTTATAGCGCCACCTGCTGCCAACAGGAAATGAAATGATTTACATCGTGATACACTCCTAATAACATACATACAAGTGCTAAAAAGTGCTAAATAAAATGGAATGGCATTTCCCTGGCAGAGCAGCCCCAACGTGCATCCAGGTGAGCGGCCGCTCATCGCTGCTTGCAGCTTTAATTATTATTATTATTATTATTAATAATAATAATAATAATAACAACAGTATAAGTACAACGATAAGGCTATTATTATTATTATTATTATTATTATTATTATTGTTGTTGTTGTTGTTAATAGTAGTAGAACTAATAGTATTTATAAATAAATAACTACAACTGTATTATCATTATTATTATTATTATTATTAGTAGTAGTAGTAGTTTTTATAAATAAAAAATAACTACAACGATATTATTAGTCTATTATTATTAGTAGTAGTAGTTGATATGTCACAGCTCCACTCCATCGGCTACTTCCGTGTTTTTGTTTCTGTTCCAAGCCCCGCCCACATGGCAGTATCTCTTTTGCCAGCACGCGCGCAGGTGGACGTTTACTCTACACCGGGAATTGCTTTAAGGGGAGGAAAGAGACCGCCGGTGATTATTATTAACATTATTTAAAAATGGAAGGTCGACGGAGTGACGTTTAGGCCCGTGTTAAGGTAAACACCTTAACATCATCATTAGTGTCTGTGTGAGGTGCGGAGGAGAAGGAGAAAGAGAAACCGGTGTAAAATGGCAGCTCGGAGTTGACTTTTCAAACCGGCGGATGACACCTGAGGCAACAACACCGACAAACTTTTCACCGAGAAGCCTGAGGTAATCTCCGTTACATTTATTATCCTGTTACAAGTATAATTCTCAACAAAAATGTTTTTAAAAATCTTCTCTTTTTCGATTCATCTATACTATACTATACTATACTATACTTGACCGTCATTTTTTGTTCTAATAAACCGTTCAAATCAGATTTTAAAGTAATTCCTAACTCCTAAATGATTAAAATATTAATATCTCGGTGTGTATGATCGTAATATTATCATTCTGAAAACAACTTTGTCGTCCAAAGTGTGCCATTACCAAGTGCTCTAAACGTCCTATTGGCTTGTAATACGCACTATTTTGTCGTACTGTGTAGTATGCTAGTATGCGGCTGCAGGCGTATCCATGGCGACCCGGCCTCTGGTGACGTTCTCCGTCCAGGTGTACTGTTTAGTGGAGTAGTGCGCATGCACTTCCGCAAATGTCGCGCGCGCGGAGACAGTGGCGTCATTGATGTCAGTGTCAGTCACGCCTCGGTTCCGCGCTAGTTTATTTTTAGCGTCTCTTCGTGCAGTGAAAATGGACTTCTCTATACGCCCTTTTCTTAACCATCACCTTCTTAATCTATACTAATACAACACGTCATAAATGTAACGTTGTTGTTGTTGTTGTTGTTTTTTGTTAGGGTAATTAACTGTTTACTATGTTTTCTGACCCCCTCAGTCAGTTAAACCGATAAAGGCATCCATACCATAAAAATGAATAAAGATTAATAGTCTAAATCTCTTCACACTTCCCTGCTGTTACACAACGAACATCTATGAACATGAGTCTCGAATTGCATCATTACCGCTCTGATTTATTTAACAGTACACAAACAAAAGCCCCTCTCAGAGTACAGTGTTACCATAACAACCACGATTTTGTGACTGTCAATTTGATCACTGATAATAGGAAAGTTTGCTCTATAGCTAGAAAGATGGTTTCCCACTGCCATGTTATGGTTTAGTAATTTGCATGTCGGACGTGATTGGTGCAGATTCGATGAGCTGATTTTGTGACGTCACGGTTGGATGATGTTGTAAGAACTGGCACTGAAGAGGTTATTTTTTACCAGGTTGGTGTCCTTGATTTTTTCCGTTTACTTTTTTGATCAGAAACTGGATATCTTCTTGTTGTTTTTTTTTTTTTTCTTTTCTTCTCTTCTTTAGGATTCTGTCATCTAAAGGCCATGGCGCACAACGACCGCGTTGCCATCCTGGACGACGACGAGGAAGAGCTGAAAAGGAACGAAGCTCTTTCTGACGACTTTAACCGCCTCCACTTGGAGGTACAACAATGTGACCCCACCTGTGTACCTCCACCCGAACCCGGTGACACCAACCTGGAAAAACCACCCGTTCCCTTCTCCGAACGCCAACTGGGCTGCTGTGATCGCATGTTCCTCCGGATCAACCGCTGCCTTCTGGTCTCTAAAGTGTTCTACTTCTTCTTCTACGCTGCCTACGGCTCGCTGCACCCTTTGCTAGCCGTGTTCTATAAGCAGCTGGGGATGAACCCTTTCCAGTCCGGTTTGGTAGTGGGGATCCGCTACTTTATCGAGTTCTGTAGCGCCCCCTTTTGGGGCGTTGTGGCCGACCGGTACAGGAAGGGAAAGGCAGTGTTGGTGTTTTCCGTTTTCTGCTGGTTGGTGTTTAACTGTGGGATCGGGTTTGTGAAACCAGCTTCAGTGAGCTGTAGGTTGGAGAATCAGATCACAACTACTCCTTTGGCTACAACCGTAGCTACCACTAATGAGACATTAGCACCAGTGGTAGTTTTCACCAATGGGACTTTTAACTTAAATATAGCGTCCACCAGTGGGACTGTACCTCCAACTACAGCATCCACTAATGGGACTGTAGCGCCATCTGTAATTGCACCCAGTGGGACTGGAGCAACCACTTTATCTAATCCATCAGCTAATAACACTAGGCAGCGCAGAGACCTGATTGGACATTTCTCCAGTTTATCCCTGCTGTCGTCCAATCAGGAGTCAGCCTTCAGTTCTCAGCATAGAGTCCGACGAGACACTAATGTTAGCGTTAGCATGGCTTCAGCTGTCCAGACCACTACTGCAGGACCTGAGCATACATTTACCACAGACGCTCAATCCACAGCCTCCAGTAACATGAGTTCTACCTCCATGCCTCCAAACCCCGGCACCACCACGACACCACCCAAACATACTTTCTACTACAACCCCGACCAAGTGGAGGCCATCTTCCTCCTAATCCTGCTGGTCGTCATCTTCGGAGAGTTCTTCAGCGCGCCTGCAGTCACCATTGTAGACACGGTGTGTATCATAAACATATGCAAACGTGAATTATGGGTATTCTGTATTCTCTAGGATACATCGTTCGTACGGCAAGCTATTGCTATGCTAACTAATTAGCTTTATCTCACATTTCCATGCATAATTTGTCTGTGCTAGTTAAGTTGATTAGCATTTCTGAAGCTAACTTCTCTGCATACCTGATTTTCTCCCCCCCAGGTGACCCTGCAGTACCTGGGTACACACCGTGACCGCTACGGGCTGCAAAGGATGTGGGGTTCTTTGGGTTGGGGCTTGGCCATGCTCTCCGTGGGCATCTGGATCGACCACACCCGCATCTTCTACCCCATCGACGGCGACGGAGACTGCCCCCTGCCCAACTACAAGAACTATCAGATTGCCTTCATCGTCTTCGGCGTGCTCATGGCGGCAGCGCTAATTGTCTCCACGCAGTTCCAGTTTGAGCTGCAGCAGTCCGATGAGCAGGTAAGGAGCGAGACCGAGCGGGACTCCTCAGGTGGGATGGAGTTTCGCTACATGGAGCTGTTGCGGCTTCTGTGCGGTGTGCGCTACAGCACCGTGCTGTTCGTCGCCTGGTTCATGGGCTTCGGCTACGGCTTTGTCTTCACCTTCCTCTACTGGCACCTGCAGGACCTGAACGGCACGCCCACGCTGTTCGGAGTGTGCTCCATCCTGAGCCACCTGTCCGAGCTAGCCGCCTACTTCACCAGCCACAAACTGATCGAGCTGGTGGGTCATATAAGGTCAGTATGAGGTCAGTGTAAGGTCAGTGTAAGATCAGTGTAATAAATAATTTAGTATAGAACTTTTCATTATTTCATACTTATTCCTGCTTTTCTGTCTATCTGTCTCTCTAACTCACTTCTCTGTGACCAGCAGGGTGCTGTACATTGATCTGGCATGTAACACAGTATAACTACATTCCTGTCTGCCTTTCTGTTTGTCTGCCTTCCTGTCTGCCTTCCTGTCTGCCTTCCTGTCTGCCTTTCTGTCTGTCTACCTGTCTATCTCCCTACCTGTCTGTCTGTCTGCCTATAATGCAAAGTGTTGCATATGCAGGGCTCCAGGCAAAAAAAAAATCTAGGAGCCATTGGCTCCTAAACCAAAAATATTTATGTGCCAAATCAAATTTTCAGGAGCCAAAATATAGTGATGTCATATGACATATGATGATATCATTGTTAAACGGCTAC